>JAHZMV010004897.1:0-10034 GCA_027743765.1 Coecobrya sp. COE2 | reverse complement strand
CCACCCCCTCCCTCGCCAGTTTCTTCGGAGGAGGATGATACCACAGCCACCTCAGCAGTGTCCACCTCTTCCGAACTCATTTTAATCTTTCACTACCACTAGTTTAACTAGTCTAGTTAACAAGTAACGTTTAAACTTTAATTAAATTTTTATAGAAAGATTCCCCACACCAATCACTTACAACTTAACTCACTTAACAAAGCTGCAGTTAGCTTTCTTTAAAAGACCCCTACTTACTTTAACTAATAACCATAATCAATACCTATTCTCAATTCTGTTGATTTAGCTAGTTAATTGTGGAAGAGCAGTTAACTTTAAATGTTTTAAATTAAACTTGTCACTTGAGCACATCAGCTCAGAAAAAAACAAGACGAAAACAGTCAGAGATTTGACTACCGCCTTTGTAGCAGAGTACCCCATAGGAAATCCAAGAGTTGCTTTGTTCGGTTTTCAGATGGCTTTGTTGAGATGGCTATGCAAAATCATGAAATTCATGCATCCAAATTTTGGATTCCAAAACCCAATTCCAACAATTAGTTGGGTTGTGTCATAATCGTTAATTTTTTTTGGAATAATCTTTTTTTCATCAATGAGCAATTACTAGCAATAATTTATGACATAAAATGACAGTTAGTTAGGTGCTTCTGCGTTGCATGATGGTTTAAGGCATTACGGGTTATATATCAATTAGCAGGTGAGTTTAAGCAACGCAATTATGAAACGTGTAAAATATTCATAAACGTTTAGTATTTTTGAAGAGCTTAAAGGAGGATTACAAGATGAATGCTCGAAATTAGACACTTATAATTTATCATATTTGTCGGAATTTTTTTATTATTGTTATGATTTAGCACATTTGTCTAGATCAGCCTGATAATAAGTTAAAGAATCTTCTACTTTTAATCCCTGCAGTCCATCAACAATCGCTATAATTGTATCCAGTGCCAATTTACTCAGCCCGTCTGGTAATCTCCCGAAAACAGTCCAGTCCGGTTCAATAATCCCGTTTAAATCACAGTCTACCGTTAAAAGCCAAGCGTAACGGCTTTTATCTTTTCCAACCACTCCAGCAGCAACGACAGATGTCAAAGTGTCCTCTTTGGAAAGAAAAAAACACAATTTTTAAGATAAGTGCTTATCTTGCATTAAAATTCATGTAAATGTTGTCTACAATTATGTTTACCTCCATTAGGCCAAGATATAGCCCACTTGCTTTCCTTCGGGTGCTTATCATCTCCCACAAATATGGCTTCCAATTTCTGTGTCTCTTGTGTTGCAAACAAAAAACAATTTTTAAGATGAGTGCTTATCTTATTTTTTAATTATGGAAATTTTTGTACACATATTTTTTTACCTCCGTTAGGCCAAGATATAGCCCATTTGCTTTCCTTCGGGTGCTTATCATCTCCCACAAATATGGCTTCCAATTTCTGTGTCTCTTGTGGGGCGTGCAAAGCAATATAAAAAGTGTCCGGGTCATCACCCGCCATACTGTATTCCACTGATAAGCAACCGATATCACTGAGATTATGTGGTTTTTGGAAGGATTGAAGCCACAATTTAGACGTGGTCGTTGAAATTTTTGCGGGATGCCATAATCCAAGCATCTAAAAAAATTAAATAATATGCATGGTTTTTAAATGGTCTGGAATTAATACTTTAATAACTTTAGTTTAGCTACCTTATCCAAATGAATATTTAGCCGCGGTGCGGTTGCCACACATTTTGGCATAGAACTATTGGAAAGCTCGGTAGATTTGAAGGTAGAGGTTACTTCCTGTAATTTGACCGTTGTCGTAGCGACGGTTGTAACATCGTCTTCATTACCATGGGCACCATTAGTCGTAGAAGAAGATTCTTCGGTTGTTGCACTGACCGATAAGCTCCGGCCAGATTGATCACTCTTTGTGGTTGTTTCAAAATGCCCCGTTGTAGATTCCAGACTTCCAGTTGACGTGATTACTTCCGTGGAAGATGTCGTTATCGCTGCCGTGGTGATATCCAGGACGGCGGTTTCGGTTTCAGTTGTAGCCGTAAACGTGGTACTTTCTGGGCTTTTCGGTGTGGTTTCTTGCTCATCATCTGTCGCTGATAAGCTCCGACCTGCTTGTAGTGCCCTCTCAGTGGATGTCCTGGCTTCCACACTTTTTGCAGTTGATGTAGTTACCTCAGGGAGACTTGTGGTGTCAATTATGGTAAATGTGCTACTGGAATGGGGAGGTTCCAAGGAGGAAATTTCCGTTGGATGGCTGGATGGTGTAGAAGTTACCATGGTATCTGGCGACGTGGCTGTTGTCGTTACCGGTGGAAATGTTGACGTAAGTGGCGTATGAGAAGTTGCTTCCGGTGTAACTGGCGATGATGTGGTTGACGCTGGCGTCGTATCGTCAATGGGTTCCACGGTGGAGGTGGAGGGTATGGTGGTTACTTCCAAAGTTTGGTTGGTCTTCAAAGTTGGGTTTGTAGTAATAGTTTTGGTTTGGGGCGGCGTGCTGGCTGCCGACAGCCCAGTTTTCTTTACAGGTGCCGGGATGGGTGGCACCTTCGGCTTTGCGGGGATAGCTGGTTTGGGGGGACTACCTATTGTGGACGAGGAAGACTTCACCACAGTTTTAGATTTCGATGAACTTGAACTAGCAGCGGACATTGTTTGGGTCTGATTTTTGCTTGGAACTTGTTATCATGGTCGATTTTTTGACCGTTGTCGTTCCATGAACATTCCCTTGTTCTCCAATCATCCAAATGGCCAGTGTTAATACCAGCACCACTCGGTAATACATTATGACTAGAATTTAATTATTTCGGGGGCTAAACGAAAACGACTAACAAGCTACTTCACTAATTTATATTTTGTACTAACTACATCATGATGACAAAAACAGACCAATAAGCTTGATTAAGATTGTACGATAGCTCTTTAATTAATGTTATAATAATTATCTTAATGCAAAACATGGTCATAAAAACACAATAGCGTTATATGCGTCAATCTTTACTAAAATTTATTATTCCGAACAAAGCATCATCATCCATCAATAAAATGAATATAATTTCATAGCTATAATCAGCTTTATTTAGTAAATGCATACTCATAACAAGCATCAATTTGATTGACTCATTAATTATACAATTGTTTTTTTATAGATAAGTTACATGAATGGGGCAACGAGAGACAAAAATAATTATTTCTTTCCGGCTTGTTTCCCATTCTTTTTCGCCTTCACCATAGCAGCCAACTCTTTATACCGGGCAATACACTCCTTTCTAGATCTTCCTGGAACACACTCCGCAATTTTATCCCAGCGATCCCCTCCCGTCCAAGTGGAAGAATACGTTTTTATCGCCTGTTCCAAAAGCTTTTGTTCGGTGGATGTCCAAGCGGTAGGAGGCGCAGATGGTGGAGCATTAGCTTCCACCACCTCTTCACGTTTAGTTTCCACCTCTTCTTCTGGAACAGCACTCCTCGGAGGAGAACCCCTGAGATTTCTTTCGAACGTCTGATAAGCCTTCTGGTTAGCTTCTTCCTTCAAATCTTTCGAAAAGTTGGTGGAATTCAGGTCCTTCGCCTTTGCCAAAACTTCCTTGGCGGATCTCACTTTCTCGTTTTTCTTCTTCTTCTCATTAATACAGTTAGCAACCACCTGCCATCTCTGAACTGTTCCAGCAGGAAACAAATTAACCGCTTTGATAAGCAATTGCAGTTCATCCGGGGACCACTCTTCTCCCTCTGTGGATTTTCTTCCAGGATCCAATGTTTCGGCGACAATTCGACCCTGAGATGACTTTAACTTTTCTTCCGAAATTCGCTGGGCCATCTGCTCAACACATTTTCCAAACTCGATGGAAGCCTCTTCCAAACTTAGTTTTGCCAAAGATTCATTCAAGCTTTTTAGCTCGTCCACAGGCAGCATTTCACAAAGCTGTTCCATGGACGCCATGTTGTCCACCGTTGATTTTTCGTCACCACTGGCGTTGTAGTAACCGTTAGCTTTGCACAAAGTGCGTAAATTCTTCCGTTCCTTTTTCATCTGCTTCCTTTCAGCTTCTCTGACCTNCACTGGCGTTGTAGTAACCGTTAGCTTTGCACAAAGTGCGTAAATTCTTCCGTTCCTTTTTCATCTGCTTCCTTTCAGCTTCTCTGACCTTTCTGGCAGCTTGTTCCAAACGCTCCTTTTCTTCCGCTTGTTTTCGACGTTCCTCTTCCTCCTTCAACTTCCGGTTTTGCTCTTCTTCCGACTTTTTCCTTTCCAGTTCTCCGTACTGTTCCTGGATAGCGCGTTGTCGAGCCCTTTTCTTTTCAAGCTTTTCCCTTTTGTCCATGTCGCGAAACACGGGAAGTCTTGGATCCGCTTTCCAAGCTGCTTCCACGACGCTGGGCGCGGGTGGAGAACTCATTTCCCAGCAAGGGGACGGGCTGCTTCTTGGACCATTTGGAGTTCAGTGAAAACCATTTCCCGAACGTCTGTTTAAATAATTAAAATGTGTTAATTTAAATATGCTAATTAAAAAGGAGTAATTAAGTGGGAAGGAGCGTACCGTGAAGAATTCCTCTGGACACTGACAATCACCGCAATGCGGACAAACGGTTGGGATGGAGTCATCAAACTCGGGATCCACAGAGTCGAACGCGCGGCGTCTGGAAGGATTTGATAAAACCTCGTATGATTTGACGATAGCTCCAAAATAGTCTCCGAGAGGATTTATGAACTCGCCAGGTCTTTGACGCTTGTCGGGGTGATGCTTCAGAACTCGGTGGTGATCTATATAATTAAAAGAGAAATTAAATTAATTATCATCACATTAATTAATGCCAATGTCTTCCATTTCCATGTGGGGTAAATCTTACAAGCTTTCTTAATGTCATCCTCCGTTGCCCTTCCCCTCAAATGACTCAATCCCAGCACTAGATAATGATCAAATTCCTTCCACTCCGCAGGGTCCAAGCTTCTCAGAAACCTCATATCTTCCCATCCATCAATTTCCTGGGGAAGTTCCAGCTCACTTTCCCATTCCCACAATTTCCTTCGAAAAATGCATTTAACGATTCCATGAACTACCTTCCCTTCGGGGGATACCGGAGTAAACAGTATATCTACAAGATAGAAAATTATAATCATCTTTCATCTTTAAAATATTTTAATTAACATAACATTTAAAATCTCAGTCCGCTTTGTCCTCATTTTACCTTCATTTCTAGCAATTATTCGTGACCGATCCACTTGAAAAATGTAGGGAGCGTCCCCACCCGCTTTGGTTTCCAAATCTTCACCCATTTTAATTAAGCTCGCCATTATAATTACTCCTTCTTAAATCCAGCAGCAGTTAACTAATAATCACTACTCTAATTTACAACTTAACTCAGAGTCAACTCCAAACAAGTAAGTCAGCTTGTGTCCCTCTCCCTCGAAACTTTCCCCTTCGAAAAATCACCTGAAAAACAACCAATTAACTAACTGTATATCTTTAACAATAATCAACTCTAACTCAAGTCAGTTAATTAAACTAAACTATTTTTGAAGGTAGTCAAGGTCTTTAATCCCGAGCGAGAATAAACATGTTGAGAATCCAAACAACTTTTTGTCTACCTTCTTGTCTACAACAAAACAAAGTGCATTCGGTTGCTTTCTTGCACAAATTATTTTGGCAATTTTATAACCAATTAACTAACTTGGATTCTTCTGGACCTTTGCTTAGTATTTAAGTGGTTAATGAGGGAGATGAATGATGACATATTTTGATGAGATATTTATGAAACATTTGCAGTTTTCAATTACATAATTTCAAGGAGAAAAAAGATGAGTATCGTATTGCCCCATGCATGTAACTGGATTGGGGAGAAGGGGAGTGGAATGGACTCCACTCACGATCAGTGGAGGAAACAGTGCGAGATGAGATCAAAGTTAGATAAATGGAGTATGCTTTAAAATTATTTTGAATGAGAGGCAATGATAAATTTTTTTTACAAAAATGTTAAATTATGATGAAGGTAATGAGATAATCTACATAAATGGGTTATAATTAAGTTAAAAAGTCAAAGAGAAAGGCATACACATTTAAGGAAGAAAACAACATTTTATTTTAAATAATTATTATTTTAAATAATTATTATTTGAATAAATAGTACAAATGGTGAGAGTTATATAGTTAGCTAAAAATTACTCGGTTTCATTAAAGAACAAAATTTTTTAAGATTTATGGAAATCTTATACAGTTTTCGTTAACATTTTTGTAGTTTCTCTGGTAGTTAATCTTAAAAGGTGAATACATTTGATTATACGACGTACTTAACGGTTTTAGCAGTAGCGTTACGGATATAAACATTTCTTTTAAATACGGTCAACGGTTAACACACTACAAGAATTATTAAGTAAAGAGTTAATTACTTAAAACTAACATAATTAAGTACGTACAATTATTTCAGTTGGAAGGAGGAGATTCGGGATTTTTTTAGAATTGTAGATTATGAATGTGTAAACAAGTTAATTACATTACTACAGGTAATTCTTAAGTAATCCGAAGGAGAAATGAATTAAAGAATTAAATCTTAGTCTGCCTCAAAATCATTACAAGTTAACCGGAATCTCCATTCAATCTCGTTCATACATTTCCCTGACATACGTTTTGTTGTCGAGAACGAATACCTTCAAATGAGGATAAAGTTTCCAGACCTCCGCTACTTCAACAGTACTTTCTTTTAGCATCCCCAAAAAGTTAACTTGAATTTCCAGGTATTCCAGATTAGGAAAATACTCTGCGAGGTACATCGCCAGTGTCTTACGATCATCGGAAGTATTTAACGTAAGTGATAGCACGCTTGGAAGTTCAGTCAAATTAAGTCGATTGGCGTTCCACTCAATAATATTTGAAGACGTCCGAATGTTAAGCACTTTAAACGAACGAGTCTGAATTTTCTCAAAAAGAAATTTCAAAATTTTAAATCTGCTACTTGAGCTTGACAATTTTACACCGAATTTCTTCAAATTTGGAGAGTTGAGATTTTCAAAGATTGAGTGCAATAAATTGCTTGATCCTAAGTCGTCTAGCCCACCATATAACTGAAAAATAGACGACAAATGATAGTCCACCAAATCATTCAAACACAAGTCTAACTCAGTAAGCTGTTGGAGCCTACTTCCATACTCATCTTTCCAGAAAATGGCTGACATACTCAGTTTTCGGAGTTGGGGCGCGTACTTGTTGAGAAGCAAGTGGAAGAAATCCTGCCGAGGGCTCCAATTACCTACAATGGGGCATTTAGGATAACCGGAGTTGCCAAATGTAGCGAACCCAGTCAGCTCCAACGACTCCAGTGAAGGAATGTCTGGTAACTCAAGGTTCGTAATGTTTCCATTTTGAAGAATGCGTTCGGCAAAATTCCAACAAACAGCTGCCATCATCTCCGACTCTCCAACAGAAAGACGCTTGAGATTTGGTAGTTTTGCTAGGCATGTTGATAAACCTTCATAAAACTCGACATTACTGAAAGTGGCAGAGTGGAAGTGGCCATTAGCTAGCGGAAGTACAAAGTCGGCATACCAAATACTGGCGCCAATATCATTCTCACGTAAAAGTTCCTCAACTTCGGACCATGCCATATTTGTATTATAAGAGCCAGATCCAATTTGTACAGCTCTTCCAACGAATAAGGGAGCCTTGGAGTGGCGTTCCATTAAATCTTTCGCCGACTTTCGCTTTGTTTCGAAATCTTCGGATCCATTAACTTTTACAAAACTCATGTTTTTGGACGCCAGGGTGCAGTAACGATAGCCAGATATCATGTTGTAGGAGCTGCAGGCAAAGGGCTGCTGAGATGGATGATTCTCCAGGAAGTAGTTGACAGACTTTTTCCACCATTTGCATACCTCCCGACAGTTCAGTACATCCTTCTTATCCAGGTCCTTGAACAGCATTGGTAGAGCCTATTATAACAATAGAATTAAGAATTAATTGAATATTACTTTACCTAATCTGACTAGCTTTGGAGTGTCATTGTCAGCGCAAAAGATAAATGCATTACCTTATCAAACAAAATCTCTTCCGGCTTTGTGACCTCGTGTAGCTTGGGAAAGACCTCCAACAAGTTCCAAAGGTCAACAGGGCCCTCCAAACTAGCGACTATTTTCTTCCAAACCTGGGAATAGCACATACAAGATACAGAAAACATTAATAAAAATTAAAATGGTATTAAGTTTATAAAATAATTAATTTAAAAAATAATTAATCCAGTTAAATCTCACCAGTTCTGGGAAAATGTTGAATGGGTTCGGGCCGCCCACCCTAACCTGCTGTGCACCCACCTCCATCTCCTCCACAATTTAGTTTCCAACTTGGGTGAAATCCTTAAAACACCAACGGAAGAAACGGACTGCTCGTTGGTCTGCTAAACCCCCTCCACGAATTTCAACGGTCTCCACTAATTATCCACCTGTGTAACAATAATATCAAACAATTTCATATTTAAACAGAACCAAGAAACAATTAGCTACCTACACACCAAAACGAAACTAATTAGTAAGTAGTATTTAAAAGCATCCACCAAAATCTACAAACAAATTAATTTTTACCTTTCCTTCAAATTAAAAACCTCACAAACAACACAAATCCAAAGTCAACGTCAAAAAATTCGCTTCATTTAACATTTAAAATGACAATTAAAACCGAATCAAGTTGAATCACTATTTTAATTAATCAGTTACTAGTAACTGATGCTCAAACTGCCAAAACAACTTTTACTGGTTTGTCTGCTGACAAGAGGCTAGCCGCTAGCGGCTAGCCGAAAGCAAAATCCATCACTCAAGGAAACAAAGCACACCGAAAGGCTTTCGGCGAAAGCCAACTGACCTTTTTCCTGCATCCGCCCGCGCTGTCGTCACGAAAACGTCAGCAATACGTTAGATTGGTTGGGGCAAATGGCGACAAAATTCAACTATGCATTTAGATTATGGTAATGCAAATGTACTTAAAAATATGTACAATTCAGTTTAATCATCAAATCATCCCTTTTAAAATGAAAACGCTTTAAAATACTATTTTAATTACAATTATCAATTTTTATTACATTTAGCGTATCCCTTGTTCGGGTCTTCGAAAGCACACTCGTCTAAAATACTATTAACGCACTTTTGTACCACCTTTACAATATTATAGAAATCATTTTTCCAAGTTTTGGAGCAATGCGCTACCCTTGACTAACCCAGTTGGTTTCACCAGATAAAATATTTAAGTGTTTGTGTCTTGTGTCAACCCAATTAGCGTTTGTGGTTAGTGCAAAGGACACATGAGGGTAGCGTTGTCCTAATTCAATCATAATGGATTTGGATTCGTTGATAAAGATTGGAAACTTATTTTCCATTGATCTTGTTACTATCCAAGACGTACGCAGCTGTACTCTAGTTGTTTTCTAATTATTCTAATTACGCATTTGGAACTATCGTCTGATGCGGAATTGATAATTTCTAAATGTTTTAGCAGTGTTTCTTAAGAATATTCCACAAACATCTCTTAACATTAACTGCATGTGGATGACCTTCAATGAAAAAATGTAACATCACGAAAGAAATTATCTGTGAATAAATATTTAGAAAGTAAGCAGACTGGTTAAACCATTTGACATTAAGGTGGCCTCGACAGGCACTTCAGTTTCAGTTGTTGCTTTAGTTAGACGTCGCTTTCTATGTAACCAAGAAACAGAATTCTTCATTTGTGACGAGGAATAAAAATCTTGAATTTTATTTATTGTGTTTGCTAAAAATATACTTGATAACTCTATAGCTATATCATAAGCCTACGTACAATAAAATATACATACATGTATATAATAAATAACTTACCTACAATCAGTAAATTTTCTGTGGAGTACAACATATTTTTAATTCAAGCTTATTTTATTTAACTACATAAATTGTACAACACTCGTTACCCTAATATCAATATCATATCAGCAGTTTTAATTGCAAGCGTGTGCAGATAGAACATTTCAAAATCAGCGTTGATTACAGCAATTCTTCCAGCTTGTAGGTACAGCGGTCTAGTAG
>JAHZMV010004896.1:0-10280 GCA_027743765.1 Coecobrya sp. COE2 | reverse complement strand
ATCAATGCAGTCGTTTGTTATTATTAGCAATTTAATGGCCATATTTATTAACATTATGGATATTTGCTCATTTACTAGGTACGAAAAACTTATTCATGGAAATGCAATGGATGCATTATTTAACACAGTTCCAGATAATGAAGCTGAACAACCCCCGACGGCAAAGCTGAATCTTGCAGCGAAAAGTGCTCATGACAAAAGGAGGGCGGAACTGCGCATGAAGAAAACTCACATTATGGCTCAAGAACAAGCTCGTCATGAGCGGCTTCAAAAACTTTTTCAAAAACAGTAAATCAATTTTTTTCTTTATTTCATTCCAATATTTATTAATTAAGAAATATGTAGTGGTAATATTAATTCAAACAAGCTCAAATAAGTTTATATGCATTTAATGGTTATTCCCTACATGAAAGTGGTTTAGCTTTTTCTTCCCACTTATCCTCTTCTATGTCTATATCTAATAGGCAGCGTTTTTTTGTTAGTAATAAAAATAAAAACAGGTAATTGACGTTTGATGTTTTATTTCGCTTTCATTTTTTAACAACAAACAGCAAAAACTTTCCCCTTCCTTACACAGTATTATAACTCAACATTTCCCATAAGAAACAGACATTTATACATTTATCAAAGAAGAGGTCATAAAGTTGAAAGTTTGTTTTTGCATCTATCATTGCATTAAGTTTAATCAAATCAAATCCGAGCTTTACCTATACTTTTTTGGCAACTGTGCGATGTACAATATGTGCCTATAAAATGGATGCTACCACATTTAATCTCAAGTACACTATACGGACACCATTATATACGCAGCTAGAAATAGACCATTGTGTCACCTGTCAACAAATCAGTTTATCAATTAGCTACCGGTAACCGGTTTTTCACATGTGATATTGCAAAAACTATTAAAGCGATCGATCAATGACCAGTTTCTACTTTGCTGAAACGTACAGGACAAAGCAAGAGTGGGACCTTCACACACAATCATAACACGAATAGTTCATTTTTATTACAAAACTAGAAAACAAGTACAAAAATGTAGTACAGTAAATGATCATAAAATAATAATAATAATACTTCACTGAGAAGTTTAATATCGCATATAGCTTAGAACGCATGACATATGAAATGCATAATAGGTAGTAGCAGGACAACAAACAAAGGTTATTTTTATACACGTAAAAGTATACATAGGAAAAACTGAGGGGAAAAGAGAGACACATGCATTGCTGCTCATTTAGAGTAAATGCAGCAAAATTAACTCGTTGTTTCAGTGTACTCAGGCACGCTGATATTTTTTGGGATCTTCACGTAACCAAATAGATGGTGGAAGCTGACACAGTAAACTTTAGAGTTTAAAGAAGACCTTCAAATAGTTATACCTGAAAGGTAGTCAATATCGTTGACAGTAATGTCAGATGGCAATGTCAACTCAAGATCTTGTTTTTCATATCCTTGGAGTACATCATAACCTCCATTTTCATCTGGAATTTTTCTTCCTTTTACAATAGCCGCTGAGTCAGTAGGGGTTCCTACAAAGTAAAATCGCATATAAAATTGCATGCAACGAAAATTGAAAAAAAAAATTGAATACTTCTTCATCCAAATTAACAATTGTATAATCAACAATTATTACCTTTTCCCACCCAAAAGTATGCATCAGGACCAGCACCATCATAAGAAAATGCCTTGATTTGAATAGTTCTAGTATTCTTGATTATAACTTCCCCAGAGGAAACTTTATGAGCCAACTTTACAAATCCAGCCGGTATGGATACAGGCGCAGGATCTTCTTTTGGTGTTCTCGTTTTGCTTTTCAGCTTTGCCCCACTAACGACATTTAAATATACGGCAAAAACGAAGATAATCGTAATAGTTTTTATTAATGCCATTTTGAAAAGATTTTAATGAATTGTTTCCGAAAAAAAATAAAACTTGAATACTATTCGGGGAGTAGATAGGGTAATAGGGTTCGTGAAGCGACACTGAAAAACTGAGAGGTCTGTAGTATCAGAGAAGGAAGAAAAGTTAAGTGCAACGCTTTGTTGCAAAACTGCAACTGACAGGGAGGAACTTGAAGAAAGCCCTACTTATTTCAATTGTTTGTTTGTCTATAACTAGACTGTAAAGTAACAATACATTGCATTTCATTGCAGACAGAAAACCAACTACATGATTACTTTAAATTTGACAAGACCTTTGCATGAACGATAAGCATTGTGGGAACAGCGTGAGATAAAAGATATAAAAATTCATGAGCACTTCTACAGTTTGCTGCATATTCGTGTGTATGTAAAAAATATAAGAATGAGATTCTCCTGATAAATGCCGCTGTTTTGGTATGATGTTGAATTAATTGTAAATTGTTGTCCATTGTTTGGACAGAATATAGAGGAAAAAAGTTCTATCATCTATGAACCTTCTATTGGGCTGTTCTTATTCTTAAACAGATTGCTCAACAAGAGTAATTTAATATCAACTTCTTGTGTTCTGGTTTGTGTCACCTTTCAGAGCAACATGAGCACAACCATTTGCTGAATTCTGGCTGCGTCATGTCAGTTTAGTAGTCAGCCCAGCAGCAGTACCAAAAATCTATCTATATATTATCGATTGTTTACTGAAGTGCAATGACAGCATTGACAAATTCATTCATAATACATTATTATTGTTATTATGCATGCAGTTTTCAACTTGCAAGGGAGTCTAGTAGTTTAAAGATCCTTTACCTTTATAAAGTTGCATGGCAGAAACTTAGTTAAGATGTAAAATGTAAGTAGACTTACAAAATGCATATGCATAATACAAATAATTGCAAGGTGCATATAAGCTAAAAAGTATATTCTATCATTTGGCAAACGAGTACCCATTCATTTTTTTCTTCAGGACAGAGACGTTGCATTTCTACTCATTGCAATGTGTATCTACCGATATAATTATGTACTTTGTTCCTTTCCTTTTGCTCTACTTGATCGATTCCTAAATTGTTCTTTGCATTTTGCACTTAGGTACAATCTTGAATTTTCAGCTATTCGAATAATTAAGATGTTTGAGATAAGTGAGCTCATTACCCTTTTGTCCATGCTGTATACACTCGGCAAGTCAAACCTCAATCTAAATCTAAACAATTGATTCAAATAGAATCAGATGCGTGTGCTCTAAATAAGCAAAGATGTGAGTACGAAGTACGAATCTTTTTGATTTTCTATCCCTAAGGAAAGATTTAAGATTCAATATCCGGCAAGCAAATTATTGTAATGTATTTCATTGCATGACACTCTATCCAAACCCTATCGTGCTTTCCTAAGATCATTTTTGTAAGTTTGTGATGGTACAATTGTGAAATATTTGGAGGTTTAGTAATAAATAATTGAATAATTGCTGCAATACTCAACTTGCGTTTGGTTGACTGCTAATTTTTTATGCATGCAAAAATTTTCCAATATGCATACAAATTCCAACAGTGTAGGACCTTAAAAATCTTTTGCCTTTGGGCAAAGGAATGATCATTGCATCTAGAGAGAGCAATCACAAGACACGCCTGATATCTGATGATGACTGTAGCTACCGTGGATTCGCTTTGATCTAATTGACTCTTCGTCTGCACTTCATATTTCATCAGGTATGTAAATGATAATACAAATGAAATTGAGGATGTAGTGCAACCCTTTCTGTCATCGACTTGTAAAGAATCATCAAAGGGCGAATGATAAATCTTTGGTATAAAAATAATCGCAAACTGCGCATGTAGCTCCATACGAGCACATACGTACACCGTTAAAATTTAAAAGGGACAAGGATCGTACCGTGCATATTATTTATTTGTATTAAAGGGACCACCGACGTTAGGAAAATAATTTTTTGATAAACGGCTGTCGTCAAATGACAACTTCATCATGCTTCAACCGCTGTAATAAGTATGTTCACAGTCAACAAGAAAACGCATTTACATATAAATCAACAATTAAATCACAAGAGCAGCTTGTAACTTTGTAACATTTTCACAATGACAAATTCATTGTCACTTACTGCAACAAAATCCATTTTATATTAAAATTACCTTACACCATGGTCAACACATCTAAAACTTTATACATGAATATGAATAAACCAATAATTAAAATATTCATTCCATTGCAATATCAAAGTCATATATGCCAATAATATGTAACACCCTGACAAGTGTCAAGTTGGCTGTAAAATCGACATCCTTATATGTTCAAAGCAAGCTGTTTTTGCTAAACGAATTTTCTGTTACATACTTCTGGTAGGCATTTCTTCAAAAACGTGCTAATAAAGATAGCGTTCATCAAGGAAGCAACACATACAACATTTTATAATGTAGATATACATAAGAGAACACACTGGAGGCGCATAGGGTGGGAAACTCATGGCCATGTTAGAGAAGCATGCAGGCGGGGCAAAATGTCTCATTGAACCAACCCATTGGTTTTTCCAGGGCCGAAGAAACGGAGAAAATTTACAAGTGACTGGTTTATGGAGAAATACGAATGGTGTGTAATGATGATCATCATACAGCGCATATGTATCTCTGTCCTCTCTCTCTCTTTCTCTCTCTCTCCCTTGCCATAATAATACCCGGGTGTTGTATATATCCGGAACTGTATAGTGTCGTGATGTTACAGCCCAACAGCGCGGAAAAAAGCATCCACTTTTCTCTCTATACTTGGGTTTATCACAAGCTCTTGATAATAGGCTAGTCTTGAATGTGACGTACCAGTAAAAGTTTCGTGTTTCGTATGATACATCCATCCAGCTTACCAGAGAGAGAACTTGCTCTGCATTCTGCTTTTTAGCTTTCGCTCTTCGCTGCTCCTGATACTCAAAGTACATAGCTGGAGGAAGAAAGTAGAAGGGGCAAAGCAAAAGTATCCATGCATGCAGTTCCTCCTTCCGGGGTTATTTCAGGCAGCAGTACAGTAACAAACTCCAGGCAAGCCTTTATCAATGCGACATGCCGCAGTAGGAAAGTACATAATCTCTGATCTGTTGTGAGTCGAGTGACTGACTGATCTAATCTACAAACCACCATCATACAACACAACAACTGGAATTTTTTCCTGTGAAAACACTCATGTGTGTACAAAGTCGTAATCATACTTGTATTTTGTATCATTTGTACTCAGGCACACGAACATCCACGCACTAACTTCATTCCAAAGTTCTCTTTCCCGTCTTACATCTTCTTGTAAGTTTCAGAAAAAAATAACTGACACTTCCAAACCGTACACCAGTAAATAATCTGCTGGAGTGACGGTGGACCTACTTGCAGACATTTAGAAATCCCATCAACTCTATCAAAGTTTTTTCACTTTTCTTCACTGTCTGCATGTACCACACATGGTTCACAGATATAGTGGAGTTGCTGAGAAAGCACAGAGAAACCCAGACCAGTAGTCTGAAAAAACTACATACATTACGCAGTGTGGTCTTTGGTAATCGTGTAGAAAACTTTCTTTTCTTTTTTCCCTGTCACTGTCTTCTCAAGGGAAGAACTTGTGTCAGATGGATGGTCAAGATGTGATGTGTGGTAGTTGATTTCTATTGCACATATATATTCTTTACGGTTACACATAAAAATCGTTACTACATTTCCTGATGGAGATAAGTTGATAAAGACATGTGAGAAAAATGACGCATGATTAACAACATTTATTTTGTGTACTCGAAAAGTGGGACAAGCTGTACCATAGTTAAAATTAGTTTACTCCGATTGGTGTTGAATTGACAATGTGTGCTGCGCTTGTTGGTGGTGGAGCTGGTGAACCAACAATGGGATCTCCTTCAACGCATCATCCACATCCTGCATTTACAGCAATCGGACTTCGAGGTTCAATGTCAAGTCAACATGGACCACCAGCCGTCCCTCCAAATAATAATGGTCCCAGCATTCCACCAGATTTAAACAGACCAGAACCACCTCCTGATGTCCTGCTAGCATTACTTTCTAGGAATCGAGCTCTTGAAGGTATTTATCATTTTAAAGTTTTAAAAGCTAAGTTAAGTTAGCACACGTGTGAGCCACATAGAAATATCGCATAATATTTATGATCATGAACCTTTTGCAAGTTTTACATGGACGAAAGACAAAACATCATAACGTCACGCTTAAGGAAATATATGGATATGCTGTGACTAGACATGTGCTGCAGCGTTGCATGCATCATTTCTCACAGTGTCTCCTGTTTTGTATTAACTTAATTTAATTACAACCAAGCAAGAAAGGGAATTGGGAATTACTTGCCCCATTGTGTAATGCTCCTATATGCATCTTGTCCTTCCATCACTTAACTTTTTTCTCCGCTTGGGAAAACACAAAACGCCAATGGTGCATCGCACACAGTATCACCCTCTTTTCACTAGATGCTTTCCCTTTTGTCGTCCCATTTCCCATCTATTACATATTTATACTATTTGTATGGATACAGATAATATCATGATGATATTTATTGTATGTGTGCGTATATGCGTATGCAGTTGCTATCTTTTATCGTTATGTGTGTGACTCTACTTTTTCCGCTTTGGCTGGGCAAAAATTCGGCACCACACAAAGTGTTTGTAGGCTTCCCACAGAGAGTAAATCAAATTATAATCAAATTATAAATGAATTATGCCCTCTGACCCGATACACCACCCGAATAACCGTCTCCTAATAGAATTACGAGATGCACATAAAATGTTCAGAGAGACGGAGTCGTCTGATTAAAATTCGGGAATGATTATAAAGCATAATTCTCTCCTAATGTCAATATAAAATTCATGCACAATTATTATCAGAATACCTATATAAATACAGTAGGAAACTAAAAGTTTCAAGAAATCTCCGCCGTTTCTTACTCTCACTACTAACGAAGTAAATACTATACTTCTTCATTAATCTGAATCAAAATGACAACAGTGAATAGTTTATTGAATTTTAGGTATAATGTGCCTTGCATTTCCTTTGCAGTGATTAGAATGCCTAGAACAATGTTTTGTCTCGTTTTCTATGCATGTACATATTATGGGCAACAATAATGGGCATGAACTGTAACATTGTATGACAGTCCTTTGTGGTAGCTTGTGTGTAAATACAACGCAAAATTATTAGTAGAGAGTTGCCGGAAAAGGGCCACGTGCCATGACACATGCAAAGGATATCCAAGGTATTAAGGACCTCTTGATATGAATTTCCCCACCCAACCAATGTTCCCTATTGTTTAGTTGTGAAAACATTTTGGTCTACACGCTTCCGCTCTCTCCCTCAGAGTGGTTGTAATAATACTTCCGAGATAATGACGAATAGTATGCATTGTTACTGTTACGTACGCACAAGCGGGTGGGTTGGTACCGGATAATCTACAGCGTAAAGGATGCGAGTGAAGGACTCGTTTACTACAACTTGTAAATTACTTTTGAAAAGCTTTTAATTATCAAGTAGCAACATTCTTTTGAAAAGCTTAATAGTGCACACGATCAGCGTGTTGTTATGTTTCATGATTAATATTCCATTAGTGTAGATCAATGATCATCAAAAAAGTTTTCAAGTATTATATAATCTCTCCTTGAAGCTTTATTGGGCATTTTATAACTTTCACACAATCTGCCAGCACAATGCCTCACCGTGCATAATTGCAATAAGGTTACCAGAATTATCTGTTTGTTTTTAGTTTCAATCAATACCAAAATGAAAAGGGTTATGTTTATCCTTGCAAAGACCTATGATTGCAGTAGCATAACATATTAACAGTTAACTGTTTAAAAGAAACATCTATTGTGGATTTTAAGAAAATTGTCGTAGGATAGATTTTTGCACTACAGAGGTAAAATATTTGTAAACTTGTAAGCCACCCGTAGTACATCAATCAAAAATAAGTCTGAATTAAAACAAAGTATATAAATTTTAAGCACTGTTTCTGAAAAGGCGCCATGAAGTGTTGTGGGTTTGCCTTTATATCGCGAAACAGTCACCTCAGGCAGCCCACAAGCTCGTTTGAAAGAATCTATTATTCATAAGACAATACCCTCATTTTTCATAGAATGTGCCACGTAACTTGTACTCAAGGGAATTGCTACCATTCGACCGTGCTCATGTTCAGCTAACCCTGTCAACCACACGGAACTTCTCTTTTTGCCACACTGCTGCTGACTGTTGTATAAAAACTGAATCTGTTTGTATGCGTAGTATACCAACTTTGTTCATTACTTTAAATTATAGGTACCCATTTTAACACGATGAATGCAAGCTTTGGACAAAATAGACAAAAAAAAGTATTTTTAAAATAATAGGTAAACATATTTTGGAAGCCATTACTGCATGTTTTACTATTCTACAATTGGTACTTTGTAAGTTTTTATTTTAAATTACAACAATATGTCACTTCCGATATTCGAGTCGCTAATAATAACCCTTTATGTGTCGTGTTAGATAGCACAATGCAATAATAGTGGTACAAAATAACACTCAATGCATAAGTATAATGAGTATCAAGTAACATTATTTTGTACAGGTGTGAAACGGTAAAAAGGGTTGTTTTATGTGATTTTATTCCATTGATATAGAGTACTGCATGTTTTACTCTTCTACAATTCGTACTTTGTAAGTTTTTATTTTAAATTACTACAATATGTCACTTCCGATATTCGAGTCGCTAATAATAACCCTTTATGTGTCGTGTTCGACAGCACAATGCAATAATAGAGGTACAAAATAACACTCAATGCATGAATTGGATTCAAATATAATGAGTATCAAGTAACATTATTTTGTACAGGTGTGAAACGGTAAAAAGGGTTGTTTTATGTGATTTTATTCCATTGATATAGAGCAAAAAACCTTTCATGCTCAGCTAAACTTAAAAATGAAATCTGGAATCAAGTCCATCTGTCGTTGGGGCAAAGGGCAACAGGTGCTTCCGGCTTCCTGATGATGTGTCTAGCTCGAATGAAATAATTGTCACTATTGTACTCAATATAATAACGGTCTTGAATAAGTCCTGTGGTGAATTATTTAAATCACTAAAAGTGGTATTGTTGCAAACAAGAAATTAAATTCAAATTTTAGGCAGAAATTAAGAAGTTGATACTAAAACTTCCAAAACTAATTTAAAATGCCAAGTTTGTCATAAAAATAATCTAAGCCCTATGTATCTGAATTTTTGTAAATTGAAAAAAGATAATATAGCTGTCAATGCTTGGGGAGTGGGAATCTATTAAACTGTCATCCATCAGTCATTGGATAATATTTACGTTCACTCGTAGGCATCATGTTTAACGTTTTATTACTTTAGTTTTGAAAACATGATTGAAAACTGAGTAGCTGCATTGAAAAATTTAAACTAACCACTCTGTGTGGCTGAAGAAAAGTTTTTTTAAAAAAGAGAAAGCATATTATTAATCAGGATGAGCAATGAATACTATATAACTACTTCATTATTCCGTTGAACACGCCCCTCTCTTGAAAAGCATATCAATTTGGATGCAACGTGAATATATTTTGTTAACTGGATAGCTTATTCCACAGACACTCAAATTGACAAGTCAGAATCAAAGTAAGTATGTTTACATAAATGCAATTGACTATCAATTTTTCATGTTATATAGCTTCACAATTTTTTTCATTCCAAATTTATATAAACGTCCAAGATGAAAAATTATATGACCCTTTCCGCTTATTATATAACAACTGAGAACAACTAAAAACGAAAAAAGGAATTTTTTGTGTATTTTTTCCAATTTACTTTTTTATATTTGAAGAAAAACTGTCCAATCAAGCATTGTGTAACGCCCATCCTCTCATGTAACTGTACGCCTTTTGTCGGACAGCATTTTTAATTTAAACTTTCTGCACGATAAGTATAGTGTGTAAATATTGAAAAGACGTATTGATGCTTTGATCGAAGCTCCCTTTTACTAAAAAGCCTTGTTGGCGGATTGGGTGAAAAGCAGATCGATTTTTAATTTGGATTCACTGATTAAAATTTAACGAAACATGATGCTTCTGGCCACCGAAGCAGCGACTACAATCATCACACAAGTTTGTTATGATGATGAAAGTACGTAACAAACAGTACAAAAGTATTGTCGACATACTTCTGGTTGTGTAAGAAGGAAGAAACTGCATATTATATAGTGCGAGACCAGCCCATGTATTTAATATTTTTTGCCCTTTTCAACAACTTCGTGATGGACAAAAATGATTGAATGGTTTGGTTTTCTCGTAAATTACTTATTTATTTCTTCTTGGCTCCAATATCACTGCTCTTCTTACAGTCAACATTCTGGAA
>JAHZMV010004895.1:0-27941 GCA_027743765.1 Coecobrya sp. COE2 | reverse complement strand
TGTTGAATTTGGAAATGACAAAATTAGCAAGCCAGCCAGGTGAACAAAGACAGAAACAGGTAAAAGCTGTTGCTTTGCAAATTGCAAGCCGAGTGTGTGTAATCGCACGTTTCCCCAATTTCGGACTGCTTGAGTGAAATGTGATGTCTGGTGCTCCATCGAGTGAGCCAGCAATACCGCCACCTAAATTTGCCTCACTCAGCCAATGTCACACAAAAGTGTACTCACGCACATCAACAACAAGAGCTTTTTCTGTTCTTTTAAAAGCAGTTAAATTTTAATGGTGTTATCTTAGTTAACCATAATTAGTGTCATTGTTGTTGTTGTGAGCTGAATAAGATGGGTTCCCGTGCAGATCCTTCAACGAGAGGTCGTTCCAATACGATGGAGGATTCGGATGTGAACATGGAAGATTCCGGGGATGATGTATGAAAAACTGGCTAATTAACTAGTTAACAATTAAAGAGTAGTTAGTAGTTGATGAAGTAAAAACCATGTTGTGATGTAATTTTTTACAGGAAAGCTTGACGAATGAGAGTATTTCTGGAATGACGAATGAGAGCCACTCCAACACTAATACGAGCAGGTCAAATACTCCATTAAGTCATCAAGGGTGCCGGAAGTCCAAAACGGGGAAAAATAAGAGTAGGAAGAAGAAGGCGTTATGGACTGTGACGAATAAGCATGGGAAACCGTTGACAAAGTCGAAGTATTCATACTCGTAAGGATTTTTGGAAATCGTTAATAAATTATTGTTGTTGTTCTTGGTGGATTTTTGAAAATTATGTATCTACGAAAATTTGTTGCAATTCTCTTAGGTGTCATGCGAAAGAAGATCATGGACAGCCAATATTTGGTTGTGAATTTCATCAAAATTTGAGAGATGACCAACCCTTAATTTTTGCAACTGTAGGAAGTAACAGGGTTACCGTTTACGAGTGCACTCATGAAGGTTCAATAAAGCTGCTGCAATGCTTTGCAGATCCTGACGTACGTATATTTCTTGTTGGCTTTAAATGTAATTAATTAAACTAGTGTGTATTATAATATGCTGTTTTTAAATTTTTAGCCGGAAGAAAATTTTTATACGTGTGCTTGGTCAGATGATGAAAGTGGAAGACCGTTGTTAGCTGCGGCAGGTTCGAGAGGAATAATAAGGATATTCTCACCAGCCACTGCATCATGTATAAAGCACTATTTAGGACATGGCCATGCTATAAATGACTTAATGTTTCATCCGAAAGATAGTAATTTACTATTATCATCGTCCAAAGTGAGTACTGTCCTATATGTAATAATCACTATAATGTAGCGCCAATCTCATTTTCTGAGTATTATACTATTAAATTTTTAATTATTATTGTTTTATTTTGTACTCTTATTTAAGGACCATTCTTTGAGACTGTGGAACGTAAAGACGGACATGTGTGTAGCCATTTTTGGCGGAGTGGAAGGACATCGAGACGAAGTCCTTGCTGCCGATATAGACGTCACTGGGTCGAGAATGGTCTCATGTGGAATGGACCACTCCTTGAAAGTTTGGAAGTTGAAGAAACCAGAAATAGAAAAGGCGATTCAACTTTCCTACACATTCAATCCTAACTCGAACGTGTAGGTTTTAATTCCTTTTAAATGCTGTGTTTTATATAACCTTTATATCAATCCTTTTTAATTATGTATTTATGTCAACTTTTTGTATGAACAGACCATTTCCGACGATGAAACAAAATTTTCCAGACTTCTACACTAGGGACATCCACAGAAACTATGTTGACTGCGCCAAATGGTTTGGTGACTTCATATTTTCGAAGGTTGCTTATTAAATTATGACTCATGATAAAATAGTAAATGGATTATTTTAATGGCTAACTCGTTCTCATCATCTACCTACATATATGCTTTCAGTCTTGCGAAGACCAAATCGTTTGTTGGAAAGCTGGAAAAACATTCCAAAAGTGGGACGAGGTTCCTTACACATGCACCGAAACGTCGTACGTGAACTTAAACACTATTTTCGTTAAATGAGTCAATCAAATTCTGTTATGGTTTAATTAACTCCTCCGTTTCCCTTTTCAGAGTGATTACAAGATTAGAGATTAAGGATTGCGACATCTGGTTCATCCGTTTTGCTTTGGACTTTTGGAAAGAAAATCTTGCACTGGGAAACAAAAGCGGGAAAACGTTTATATACGACTTAAAGGTCGCGGAACCCAGCCAAATCCGGGCTAGCGTTCTATCACATCCAAAATGTGTGTCGCCTATTAGACAAACCGCTTTCTGTAGAGATGGAAGCGTGTTAATTTGCGTCTGCGACGACGGCACTATTTGGCGCTGGGATATCAATAAGGATATCGAGGAAGAAGTTGACAAATAGGAACGGCAATCTCTTGGTGCACAATTGCATACATGTTTTGAGACTGCAAATAAGAAATGGAGCGTTTTATAGTGCTTATTAAGTTTGAAATTGTAGCACGATTTCATCGTTCTTGTTAATTTACGACCATATCATGTCTTAATAATAAACCAATATATTCTAATTTTTAATTTGGTTGTACCGCGCCTGTATTTAACTTTTTGCAATTTAAACATTATATTATAATTTATTTGGATAGCACCGCTTTTAAATGTAACATTTCGGAATTGAAACATCAGATAATCTTTTGTATATAATTTAGTTATTGTGACGTAATAAGATATATTGTAAATATATCGTATACTTTTTATATACAGTTGTCATACTTTAAATTTTGTAACTCTCAAAGTTATTAAAAATCTTATTTTGCCTAAAGTTCGTCTTAAAATTAAACGTTTACATGTTTCATAGCGGTCCCACATGGTCCGGAATTCTTATGCTTAGATTGAACCTGTAATTATGATTGTATAAATAAAAACTGATATTAATGTTGACAAAAATTGTGTTATGTGATCTTAGCTTTAACATGAAAACAAAATCAAGGTTATTCCATGAAGGGGAAAAGTAACATCCGCGTTCTAACTAAATAATAATACTAAAAATCGGTAAATACACAATATGGTTATGTAAATGTTAGGATTTGAAATACCAACTTCAAACTTGTCTTTTGTAAAAAGTACGGACCACATTTAAATCAAATCCTGGTAAAATCTAAAGTAAATAGACATCACATGAATTGAGATCTGACAGACTTCTTTGCACATTGGAAGCTTGTTTGTTGAAGTATAACACGTTATTTTGATTGATTCTGAGATAACGGTTGTCGTAAGTAAATTTGCACAACTGTTCAATAAAATCTGGATTGTGAGCTTTGTCGTTCACTGAATCCTGGAACTTTGCAAGATTTTTGTCACGCATGACCATGACCAACTATAAAAGGGGAAAGTATTAAAATGCAGACATTCAAATTTTCCATTCGCTCATATCATATTAAAAATTACTTCAGTTTAAAAATCTCATTAACTTCATTTCCATAAAAATGAGTTTCAAAATTAGTTTTGTGCTTGCTGTTTTCGTTGCAGTAGCTGTGATTCTTGCATCAGCGGTACATGTAAGTTATTAACCTTGACTTTTTCACCTTATAACACAGATTATCTCAAAATTATTCTCGCTTATTTTTAACATGGGACAGTTTTTAATCCATTTCTCCTTTGTAACATTTTCAACATTTAGCACCACAACGAAAGAAATATTCATCCACATCCCAAGTTCTTTGCAAACATGTTCAACCTCTCTGCTCATCTTGCAAATGCTCCTACCAATGGACCCGCCATGAACGTGGTCCCATTGGGCGCTATACTTTTCTCTGGATAAATGAAAATATTAAAATCCCGGATCATTCTTCCTAATTGTCATGTTCTATATTGAAGTTATGACTTTCACGTTTTTTTACACAAATCTATGCAAAATTGACTAATTTGGTACGTCTACCAACTTGCTATGTAGTAACTTAATACGAACTAAAATTATAATTTCAAAATAAACTATAAACCGTCCATAAGTTAGATAAGCTTATTTTTTTTGGATATTTACATAACTCTCTCTTCGAAAGTAGAATACAAAATAATTTACGGCAGTACGGCATTTGTTATACTTCCGTTTTGTGACAAAGGCAAATTTCACCTTGTCTGTCTGCCAAAAGCACCAAGTGACTACAATAGTGGTTTATGTGCAGACCTGTTAATTAACATTAAACTTAACCAAGATCATTAGCAGCATTAGCACTTGCAAAGCAATTTCTCTTCGTCATTCATATGAAACCGTGCAAACACACGACTCCGTCTCCGTCTGTCCATTATCAGCAGCAAACTCAGAAAGTTTGCATAATGCCCCATATGCAATTCTTGTTGGGAAAAAGGCCACAATTTTTTCATCGTTTCGGCACAGCTCTTCGCAGAAATCGCTAAAATGGCAAGATGCAAGGGAATGTGTTCCAAACATTATATTTAGGTATGGTGGTTTTGTTTCTGTTCCATTTGCGTCCTGAAATCAAAGATCAACAAAGCAAAAAATTAATATGACTCAGTTGCTAAATGATTCTGCAAAGTATGAATACATCATCAATTTCCGATTTAGTTATGTTGCGTATTATTATACCTTACCTTTTCATATTTAAATTCCAAATTTTCGGGCCTATTCGTAGAAAAATTGCAGAAACATAACTGATCATCAACGCAGGTTGCTTCTAAATGTGGTGAGCAAATTTTCAAACATTTTGAGTATGTGTAGGGATAAAGTTGCCAGCATCCTTCGGAAAATGGTACAAGTTCAATTGAGCCATTCAGATTTTCCGGTTTCTTTAGAGCAGCCTCAGTTTGAAAAACCTGGTAAATAAATGTCATATGTAATAATAACAATACAATTCTTGTTGGGCTTGTCATGTTTTAAAATTATAAATTGAGATAATGAAACCGCAGATGAAGTGGAAACTAGACTTTATAAATGACTCCTGCGAAGATATTGAAAAAATCTTAAATCCATTTAGATACATACTCAATATTGGCTTTTTGGGCCTAATTGAAACCGACAAAGCTAATTACTGTTTCTTTTTACAATTATAAATAAATTGCTAGTCTATTTTAATTTGCTTTCTGTACAGTATTTCCTTTATGTAAAAGATTTCTTGAAAAGATGTTGGTGTAAATCTAAAAGACACCGCGACCGCGATGATGCGGGTCTCTATTTTATAGGGTGGTAATGTTCCCATTCCATGGAAAGCCGACACTTTCAGCAACGCTTGCGCACTTAAGTGATGTGATATTTGCATAATTTATTTGTGCACGTCTCGGGGAAAATCACTCTTAATTCACGTTTGGAAAAGCCAACTCTGCTGCGCGGAACAACATTGTTGAGAGAAAGACCTGTAATTTTTCTTACCATTCCATATACAATGGGTTGGAAAAATGGTTTTAAACTATAAACTTCATTAAAAAAGAGATAATTATGAACATAATCAGTAATTAATATATTATATTGAAATACAAATAATAATATCCGTTGCTTGAGCGAGTTGAGAGTATAAATTTCTTGCTCAGCATTTGCACATTGCATTTGATCATGTAAAATCAGAGAGATGTAAGACATATAACGTAAAGCATATCTTTCATGATTAATATGCATTTATTACCTTAATCGCTGCGAATACTATTATAAAACTGCTAATAGAAGGTTTTCTACTGTCCTCCATATTTGTTGTTTCCTTCCACCTGTCAGATCGGTTGTACAGCGTACTCTTCTGTATATGATCTCCCGGAAAATAAACATAAAACCTTCACCCTTGTCTCAAGGAGAGTGCAAATCTGGTTCACCATGAAATCGTAGAGTCATATTGACTTTACTGTTTATATGCGAATGACCTTCACGGAAACAGATCTCGACCTTGTTGATTCAATTATCCCCAAAGGGCTAGGCTAATGTACTTTGTCAAGCAGGGATAGTTAATTTGTACTGCTGGAACCGGTCAAACCGCCAAAAGGTGGATAATTTGTCTTCATGATGGGTATGGTGTCGTCATATATTCAAACAAAAATATTGATATTTATATCAATATTTTTGTTTGAATTCTTCTAAGAATAAGTAAAATCAAAGTCAGCCCAGCATAGCATACCAGCATAGGTACATAATCGCAGCCCATGTAGCCAATTCTCTTGTTTCCCAAAATTTGTATATTGTATAGTATAACTTTCTTTCCTTCGTTTATACCTTCATAAAATGTTTCAGTGAAGTCAGCTCTGATTGTTGAGGCTGAAAATAATCCTGATTTTGGACTTAGGTTGACATGTATAAATGCAGTTTTAGTATTCTTTAATAGTTAATACGGAACACGTGCATGGTACAAAAAACCGTGAGATTGATTCTTCAGAAATATGAAAAAGAAGCGTAAAGACACTCACATGTCAGTAAAATTCGGTACATTTTTTGTTGAATTTTAGTTTTTCATTTAGCTAAATGCATAGGTAGGTACAAAAATGCATCCATAAAGTGTACTCCATTTGTCAGTCATGCGTTGATTTTCTGCAAAGAATTGTAGAAACTGTCTACAGTGAGTTTTCTGTATTAATAACGAGCTGCATATTATAATGTACAAATTATAAGTACAACTTCAATTTATTTATGTACGTATGTACTATAGTAGGTATATCAGACAAGAAAGACTGATTTTGCCGACAATGACGAGGAGAGGCAAGCAAGGTTACTTTCTAGTCTACGCACTACGCACATGAAACAATGGTCTCCACTTTTGTCAGGCATACTTTTTTAAAGCTTCATATAGTGCATTGTAGAGTAAAGGGAAGGGGAATATTGGAAACAAGCCAGAATAATATGGGCCAATTATCCATTCATTCATAATATCATAACATGTATTCTGAATGAGGGGAACATGAGCTCTGTGATATGAGCAAGCAATATAGACTAAAAGAAGGGTCCAACGAAAAGTAAACCACCCTCACATTTGTGCTTAAATGTTAGCGTATTAACACGTACAATGGTACTACTGCAATGATAAAGGAAATGGTGATGCCATCAATGCGGAGACATATACGAACACCATTTACACTTTACACTACGCAGCTATCAGTAGAACAATTAAACATGGGCAAAATGGCAATAAGTTGTGCATGTAAAGTCCCCTGTCTGTTTACTCCCTTCCATTCACTACATATTCAATAATGTGGACGTGGAGTGTCACTGCTAACAGCTGGAACATCATGAATTCTGACATGAATCTTGGCAATTGGCACTTGATACACGGGTAAAGCAGGGCTGCGAGTTTAGTGCGCGTACCTTTTTGCAGGACCCTACTTTTCCATTGTTGAAACCTGTCAAGTTAAGGACCTAGCCTTATTTTAAGGACTACCCATTTCCTATACCGTCTAGGCTTCATAAAAAGTAAGTTAGTACATACATACATATATATATATATCAAAGCCGATACATGCACAATAGCACAGTATGTATATTGAAATGATCGACACTTTGTTTTTTACTTCATTTAGAATACTAGAAAATGAATATGACTCCACGAATGAAGGGAAACAGCAACCTCTTCAGGCCCTCTTATGAAAATTTCATTTCACTGACTATAATCCTTTTGGTGATCGCACATCGGACGAGTGTAAGTAACGCGGTGGTATGCTCACGGGATCGGGAGAACGATCGAGTTTATATAATGGACCGAGGTGACCGTATAGCGCTTACAGTTCCGGGAGAAAATCACTTTTGTAACGTGAATTATAACGACTACCCTGATAATGATGTCCCTGATGAATTGCAACTTGACAAAGGAGATTCTTTCTATAAGCGTTATTGGACTACCGGATTCGGTTTCCATTCACATTATGAACATTTGCCTGTCCCACCACCAGTTTCTGAAGTAATCCAGCCAAACAATATGGAATAATCTAGTCATTCCAAATTCAAATGCCAAACTAATCTGTTCCTACATACATAAATTAATGTTTTAATAGTTGCATATAAATTTTTTAAAAGTATGTAAGTTAGATAGTCACAAGTAAATATTTAGTCATAAAATATTGTGCAATGCAATGTTCACGAAATTAATTTTATGTTTTTACTTGAGCACCAATATGTGAGCTTCTTGTCATAAAAATAATTTTAAGTTTCTAATTTATTGTCATTACAGTTTTATTTTTTGCCAATGAAGCTGATTGCTAGACTGAAGATGAATAAACGTGTATTTGTGTTTTAAGATTTATAATGAATGAACTAACTGGACTGTGTATAAGGATTTATTTTAGCTTATACACACACATTTTGCAAGTAGCAGTGAAATAACATACTTCCTTATCAATCGGTATCGGTACACAAAAACAAGTTGAAATAAAATAATACGAACAAAGCAGATTTACGACTAATGAAGATTTGCTTTTTTAATCATTAAATTGCCATTAAGCATAGTTTGTTGATTGCTTTAGAAAAATCGTGCTTAATACTTATTGAAAGTTGGCGACTGGTGTATTGTGAGAATCTAGCGTATGAGTTGATAAAATGTGCCTAATCGCACGAATTTGCAGTATATTTTACTCACTCATAACAACTTCCAAATTGCCTACATGTAATATGTCTCATAACAAGTTACCTTTCAATTTTCGTCCTTTCCCCTGACCTAACCCGGCTCCCGACCATCATCACTTGATCAAACATACCAAGATATATGGTTTATTATTAGAAATACATACATCCAAAGCTTATATTTACCAAGTTGTTTCAGACATTTTACAATGCAATGTATAGATTATATGAATACACTGTTGTAGGTAGGTATATGCGCAGGCCGACCAAAGAAGAAACGATCAAGGTCATTACTGCAATGACCTTTACCTTTTATCGACAGGTTCTTGATCCTGATCCTTCATGTACACCCCAGAACAATCAACATCAACTGCGGCCAAACACTTGTCCAGTAAATTCCAGCTCTGATGTCACGCAGTGAACCGTACGCACGGAGCTTTACTCTTTTTCACTGTATTCAAACTGATATATGGAATATGGAAGATGCACAAAATGAGATAATAGATTGTAATATCTTGCATGAAAATGTATGTACATCACTTCATTTATCTTTCCCTGCACACTTTGTTGTATAACTTTCTCAGCAAAATCAAAGGCAAAAGTAGCTGACCTAGTACACCTCACTCAACCGACAGAAGAAACGGTTTTGGTGTTTCGTTGTCCAACAGCAAATAGAAGATATCGATATCTTACATGGTTTTGCGGAGATCACAAGACTTCAATAAGTTAAAAGGATGGAGAAGTCCTTGGAGAGTTCACAGTTCTCGTTCAAGTCTTTTCATTGATACAACCACAATTTTTATTCACGTCTGAGCGTAAGCGCTAAAAGTTTTTCTGCTAATTACCTATAGACATACATAAGTTGAAAGAAGAAATGAAACCCGTAAGAATTTGCTGTAACCGCTTTAACTGTCTTGCTAAAGTAGTATATGAAATAGGAGTACATACACACATTATAACTTGACATGGCACTGAAAAATATTTTAAAGTTTCAGCCCATTTTCCTCGTCCTCCTTGGGTTGGTCATATCAACTTTGGCGCAATACGGCATTCCTGACGACGACGACGACGATGGCCTTCCTCCAGCAACCTATGAACCTGCAGCAAAATTTCCAGCCGTTGTATCCAGATTGCAGGCGACTCCAGCACCAGTTGTTAGTTCATATACCAAGTATGAGGAAATTGAACCAATAGTTATGCAGAGTCCAACAATTGAACTACGACGAGAACTGCCAGCAACAGTTTATGCCACTCCTTCTGTAAAAACCGTTGTTCAACCGACGCGAATTGAATTTAAGGAGTTGAGTCCAACTGTTGAAGTACGTCGAGAACAGCCAGCAATGGCTTATACCCCGTCTGCTATAAAAACCGTTGTTCAACCGACACGAATTGAAATCAAGGAAGAAAGTGCCCAGTACCAACAACCGCTTTTATTCGCTGTTAGAACAACAGAAAAACCAGTTGAACGATACCCCTCATTGTTGGAAAGGGTATTACCAACCTTATCTACAACTACCACTCAAATACGCTTCACAAATGACTATTCGCCAAGTCAAACTGGTTATACGAGTGAAGTCCGATCAGAAGCCATACCAATTGTAAAATATGTGATGGATAATGACCACCGTGGCAATTTCCACATGGAGTAAGCCTTAATGATTTTTTTCTATTTAAATTCATAAGAATAATAATCATGTCATGTTTTCATATTCCAAAAAAATATTCCAATTTCTAAACAGAACTGTAACGGGTGATGGAACATCCAAGACTGTTAACGGACGGTTAAAGGATTTGGGCGGAAGCGAAGGACCTGTTGTGGTGAAAACTGGCTCATACAGCTACACAGGAGATGATGGCAAAGTTTATAGTGTGGATTGGACAGCCGATGAGGAAGGGTTCGCCGCTTTTGGAAGTCATATCCCAAAAGCCACCAGATAAAATTGAAACCTGTGGACCACTGGTATTGTTCGTCACTATCACACTGCTCATTTTCATGACTTTACAACTCCTTGTGCCTAATACTACAATATAGCATATTATAATCTAATGATACTGCTATTTCTGTAACTATTCTCGTAACTCAAATACTCCAATCTGTGATAATTTTATAAATCTACTATTTTTTAAATCGGTTACATGCATGTTAGTCCCCAATTTGTAGAAAATAAACTTTCCTCTTTCAGTGATTAAGCGTCTTACAGTTCCGTTCATATTTACATAACAAGAAGACGAATTCCGAACATATACATATAAAGCATGTATCAAAATGTTAAAATAACTTTCATTTTTTATTAAGAATATTCCACCAAACAAGAAATTATGCTCAGTTTTCTATTTGAAAGCACAGTCTGTATGCACTCTACTTCCGAGAAAACTAATAGAGAGTTAAATAATTTATTATGTATCTTAACTTTTTATTTCATGTTTATTGTTTAGTTAAATTTTACATTAGTACATTAGTACAGTACATTACATTACATTCTAGCTTGACTGAACTGCAGCTTCTCATTATCCAATAATGATGGACTGGGACATAATGTCACTAAATTATGCACACCATAATTTTCTAAAATTGAATTAACACACAAATCGCTATCTTAATGCAATTCTAGACAAATGACCATTTTTATTTAAATTTCCTCAGTGGTAAGAACATTTAAAGCGATTACTTCACCTTGAGCCTGTACCATTGAAAGCATAGCATCGCACATGAAGTGTGGAGACGAGACATTAAAAAATTTAGTTACCGTAAATCTACAGCCTGCAACATTTACTCATTTCCACAGATTCCCATTTTCAATTTTCAACAATGAGCAAATTACTCTTGGTAGAAGGGCTACCTTTAATTGTGCTCTTGTCAATCATTAGTCTAGCAAACTGTTTGCATTTGGCACAAGTGAGAAATCTACCAGAGACACTCGACGCTTCCAACAACACTAAATTATTAAATGACAGTGCTGGCGACGCTGGTGCAACTTCGGTAAAGAATATTAATCTTGGAACTATAACCAGTGCCCTTAACCCCACCCAAATCATAAATCAACTTCAATCAACAGTAAATAAATTCCTGCAAACTTTAAATAATACCCTTTCCGGATCATCCATTAACATCACATCACTTTTAGGAACGTTAACGAATATTACCAATAAATCGAGAGGCTCTTTTAGATTGGAAGACGCTGATCTCATTGTAGCAAACATTACAGAATTAGTCAAAGAGTCCACAAGATCCGCAATGGAATCCTTAAACAACTCAACAGCTCATTTTGAAACTCAAGTTCATGGGGCATTCGAAGACTTCCACAAGGCCTTCATGGAATTGCGCAATTCTGCTGGAGACGAAGAGCCTCATAGTGAAGATTCGCATGTGATGTTGGAAAGAAGAAGTGGAAACGGTACGGATAATGTGGAACCTGATGAGAGCAGTCAAAATGGAAGTAAAAGCAGGAGGCCTAACGGTTTGCCATTAACACTCCTTAACCAAATTTCATCACTACGTACACAAGTTCGTATGTAAAAACGATATTTTGTTCTGTTCATATCTTGCCTTTAAAAGTAATATTTAATCTGTATGGTTGACAATTCTATTGAATATTTTTGCAGGTTGATTCCAGCATTCAGAGATCACTGTTAAACGCTCGTTCATCTGTAGAAAATTCCTTAGAAATTGCGCGTCAAAACTCACAAAATATGAGGAATCAGACCTCTGTTTTTATGGGTCAAATTCAAAGGGTTTTCGATGAATTTTCAGCACCATTCAGAAACTTTTTTGAAGCATTGAGACGAGGTCGGCCCACTGCAGTTGTGGCAGCGTAAATTGATTAAGCGTAAGTTTAAAAACCGTTAAGCTCAATGTACGTACAGTAACAAGCGAACCATTTGATTTTAAATGACCGAATAAAGTTTTGTATGCTATTGTTATGTATTTATGTTTCAACTTTAGTTTTCATGTCAAAGAAATCGGTGCATTTCGTGAATAAACAAAAAAAATTAAAGCTTAATACATATACGCTGAATTTATTAAAGCTGAGAAATAGTAAATCAATCGTATTTTTATAAGCATTTGACATTTTTTGTTAATTTTTCTATAATTATAAAATATTCAAGTTTTCGTCTTGCGTACTTTGGCACTTAAAATTGAGATCCATACTTCCCACTATTGTCTGACATTGAATTACAAATATCTGTGAAAATAGTCCAACTAACAATTTTTAGTCTACTATGATAAAAGTTTTATTTACATAATATAATATAGCTACATATTATAATCATAAACATATTATGCTGTATTGCATATTATATTTACTGCACCTTTTGTTAGATAAAATAAAAATAAAATACTCGATCGAAAATAGAGTGAGTATATAGAATACAATATTTTTTAATTTTTGTTAAATTATAAATCTGTGGAGTATTCGCCTTTAAATGCTTCAGGATCAATAATACGTCTCTGCTTAATAATGGCTTTCCACACTCTCAACTCTATTCCACCCCTAAAAAGCATGAATAATAAAAGCGAATTAAAATCAAATCCAAACAACACGAAATATTAGTAGTAGTAGCGATATTTCAAAAACGGATTATTACTTGAGTTTGAGACTTTTCAAGTCATCTCTAGTCATTAGCAGAACTACATCATCATGTGTATACTCCTCTTGAAGGAACTGCAACAAAGAAAAATATTATTTTTATAATACATTACATATATCAATGTAATGTAATTAGTAATTGCATACACCAAGATACTTAAACATATATTGATAATCTCTCGTTACCTTTTCAATACTGATTCTATCCAAGTGAAGCTCTGTTAAGAATTCCACCAATTTTGGATCCCTAATATTGAGTGGTATAGGTACTGAAGCACCGCCCATTTGATGATGACAGCAGGACGCTGAAGAGTTATCGCCACTTGTTACAACTGAAGACGCTCCTTCAGGCATTTCCGCAACGCCTGCCTGTGAACTCGTGTCATCCTCCGAGTTTAGCGTGTGATGTGAACTGAATCCAGTCTCGGATGAACGCATGATGGTTGGTGGGGTTAGAGTAAGAAACTGTCCTATCATTCTCATTTGCTGTGATGCTTGGTTCAGCAAGTGTAAATTCAGCTTTTGTTCCTCAATGCTGGATTTTAGCAGCAACTGATATGCTTTTCTGCTTTCCAGGAGCTCTTGAAGAAGTCTTTCATTCTCAATTCTGAATGTTTCCAACTGTTCCTGATACTCTGCATGGATTTTTGAAGATGGGTATTCCAGGGCTTTGTGAGATTTTAGGGAATTTACTGTAGATACGCCTGAGGTGGAACCAATTCCATCTGAGCCAGACCCAGGTCCTTCCCTGTTGTCTCTTGCAGAATCTGCAAAAAATTATAGCCCATTTAGATTAAATATGATGATGCTCAAAGGTGTAACTTCCAAAGTTGTTTTTAATGATGACCATGATCAATTACCTGGTGAAAGTATATGAATGGATACTTGTATCGCAGTGCTCACTAATGAGTCCAATGCAAACATCCAATGTGGCTTGATGTTATGGGATCGTAACACGTTATTTACGGCATCACGAAAGAGGAATAACGCCAACTGAATTTGGTTTACTGCAACAGTGTCGCTATTGAAATCTTCCTTCAACTGGTTAATTGCAGCTTCCAATTTAACCCTGTCATTTTTTTCAATGTACTCCTGAAGACCATGCATCAAACGAGATATATGATCCCTTTTTAGCAAAACGATTTCCACGTCCCGTTCATAGTTCTTTATCCAAATCTCACAGATTCGTTTCTCATCCTGGGCTAGAACTTTGGACAGAGTTGTTCTGCGCTGAGATTCCTTTTTCAGGAGATAAAAGCAATCTTCCCCGCCTTCCCCCACGACCGGACTACTTTTTGACAGTTCAGATTCTGGAGATACCGGAATATTTCCACTGGAGCCTCGTCGACTTAACGATTCTTCGTAATCCGATTGAGCCGTATTTGTACTACTAAAATTGACACATGTAAGATAAGCAGTTATGTACATGTAAAACAAAACAATCACGAATCATGATCAAAGAAACTATTAATGGATCTACACAGAAGTATATACATCAATTTACGTACTACACACATATATACACATTAAATACAACATAAAAATGAAAAGATATCAACATTTAAATACATATTGTGTCAAGAACAGTAAAAAATTGTGTATATGTATAAATCCTAAAATGTGTCGGTGCTGTTTAAACTACTGTGTGAAATGACTACAAGTACTTAAATAGAAAGTAATTGATCTAAGAAGTGACAAGTGACAGCTAATATTCTATTGCAACTGATTGGATTGATTCCGGCAAAAAATATTGTTTCATTAAAGCAAAAGCAGTAGTTTTACTCGAGGACGAAACTATATAGTGATTATATTCAATAAATAAATACTGATTAAATATTAAATAAATAAATATAAAAGCAAGAGGAATGGACCACCTCGCAAATGAAAGTGTTGTGGGATCTGTGACACTGAAGTAACTATTGGGCGATCCTCCGACAGTATTCGTTGATCCTTTTTTATTTGGTGACAGGCTGAAATTTAGAAACAAGGTTAACATTCTATTCTACATAGAACTACTCATTTTCAATCTAACCAGTATAATATTTAACCATGTAGGTACATAAAACATACAGTACAGCACCCTGACCGTTCAACCATTAATTTGCGAAACCTAACCATATTGTCTCAAGACGCCCCTCCAACTACGTCCAACAAATTGGCGAAGTTTATGGATAATAAGTTAAGTACAATAATAGCAAATTATAAGAAATAGTGGATAATTGTTAAAATAAAGCCAAGTATATTTAGCTATCTATTTACAAGTTTTAGGTATATGATTTAGTTTTAGGTTTTAGTTTCGTAAACCGTAAATTGCAATAAAATTATTTCTGAAAAATGATAATATCTATCTACGTTATTATTTTTAGCGTGAGGTAAATAAGCTTTAGATATTTCTATTAATTTTAGTAACAAATGAAATCTAATTGTTTAGAACTGTTAAGTGAGCATTGCGTTTAGCTAACACGAACAATAGCGTTTTGTTTGTATGTGAAGTAATGAAAGGAAAAGTGAGTATAATAAGTACGGAAAGTTTGTCCATGTTCCAGAAACAGATAGTAATAATTTTTATCATAGAAAATAAAATAATTTACTGACATACCTGTCATCGCTCGAAAGAGCCTGACGCTTTTGCTTTTCGGCAGCAATGACCCGATCGGCCGGAACAGAAATGCTCCGTGCAAACTCTTGGGTGGCTGTGGCCCGAATATTTTTCTTACGTCCACTCCTTTTTAGTGAACAAAACAAAAAATAATTACATACCAATACCGATGTAATTTTTATAATAGAAATAAATTGTTAGATTTTAAGATTAATTACTCTGTTAAAAACGGATCCTCTAAAAGTTCCGCTGCGGTTGCACGCTTGTCGGGATCAGGTTCAAAGCATCTCAATATGAACTTTTTGGCACGCTCGCTCATTTCCGAAGGAATTTGTGGATGCATTTTGTAAAATCCAACCTGAAAAGGAAAACGTGTAGCTTAACTGACCCTTTGTGTGTTAAACATTACCACACTATTAATCGATTTGCTTACTTTAAACATGGCTGCCTCCGCAGATCCGAGTTCAATGAATGGAGGTTTTCCTCTACGGGAGAAAATTTTTCCTTTAAAAAGATTTTCCAGTCATGTTATGTACTTTTTATGTATGCTAATGTACTCACGTTGCCATTTCCACAATGGTACAGCCCAATGACCAAATATCTGCTGCTGCTCCGTAGCCTCTCTGTCCTTGGTCTATAACTTCCTATTGAAAGAAAATGGACAAAGATCATTAAGAAGATAGTAAAAGTATGTCAGAACAGAATTTGAAAAAAAAATAATGTAAAAAGAATGAGGAGATAAGCTTAAATCAAAATTTATTTCAAGACCATAATAGGAATTTAAAATAAAATGAATATGAAGGCAGGCTTAATGTACCCTAATTTGTTCCTCTGATAAAGCCGCATCCAAATCCGTAAATCTATTATTCTGATCTGCTGTCAATTTAAGTACCAAATTATAGAAATGTTCTCTATAATGGCTGTTTGGGAAGTACATGTGGAAATCATCAGAGTTTTCATGAACGTAAAAGAATACGCACCGGTCATCACGTTTATATAAACTGAAAACCAAAAATTGCAAATTATTAGTTATTTGTCTATAACAATGTAGTTATGTTTGCATTCTATATTCGTCATTTTAATACCTCACTGATTTAATCATATCTGCTGTGAATAGCCAATTGTGCCGCTGTTTACATTTCGATTGTAAACATTGAAGGCATAAATTTGAAATTTGCAAGGATTTTTGCTCAGCACCCAGATTGAGGATCACGTAACTGGGCATGAATACACGACTTGGTTCCAGAATGAGGATCTGCAATTTGCAAATTCACAAGGATGAGTTATGATGGATCGAAATGACATAGCGCACAGCTACTACCTTTAATTAAAACTTGTATGAAAACGTACAGGAATTCGTATGGTATCTCCTATTTCACTCTTTGTGGCTTCCACAAAGTACTCAATCCAAAAATGAAAGATTGTCTCTTCCGGTTGTTCATGAGCATCTTGTTTTCTAAATTGTTTGATTAATGTAATGTTTCCTATTGTTGATTTCAAATACCAATTTGGTGGTTTTAATTTAAACATGCATTCCGCTGCTTGAATAGCTTTCCCGTAATTCTTTGCCAAAACGCTGATTTCAAAGAAAGTCGCAACATCCCAGTAATCTTGAAGAGAAAACAGACTTCCCTTTTTCCCGATTAGATTGTTTAGAACCATACCTGTTTGAAACATTAAAATTATATGAAATCTTTCTTGTTTACCATGTACATTATTATTATTCATTTAAGAAATCGCACCAATATGTTGCAATTCTTCACATTCAGAAAACTCATTTCCATCAACCACCAAAAGTGTGGCCAGATTGATTCCGGCATATTCATTTGGCTGTACTTCAAATCCTTTCCTGTACCAGTGAATAGCGTGGTGGAGACTATCTCGATCAGTGTATCCGGATTCAACAAATTTATCTTTGTAAATTCGGCCACATAGGCACACCAAATCTGGAACATGATTCTCTTTCTTTTCCAGCGTTTTGATCATCACCGACAATGCTTTCTCTCTGTCCCCTTCTTTATTACGTCTATAAAAGTAAATTGTTATTATTAAAGCATACTTTTCTCTTTAGAAAACAAAAGCCCATAATTTTGTTTGTACGTTTCGTACCTATTCAGAGCAAACGCGTACAGGTACATAATAGCTGGAGTATTAACACAGTTCTTGTAATTATGAATGGACTTGAGAAATTCCAGTGTATCCACCAGATTCACCATTGCATCGTAATCTTGGATTTCACGAAAGCTTAACAGCATGTTGTAAACGGTTTCTCCAGAAATTACGTTGGGATCGTCCAGACGCTTTTTCATTGCATGTAAAGCTTTAGAGAGCTCTTTGTCGGATAGCGTTTCTCGGGCTTTGCGTAGATCCGAGAGGAATTTCTCCTTTATGTGTGCTCTATTTTCAAGCAAACATATTTTCATACATTTTCATGTTTTTGGTGTAGTGGTCTTTGGAAATTCATAACAAGTGACGGGTACTTACTTTGACTGAATTTCAACATCTTGAAGGAGCCTCTTGATTTTTTGCCCCAAGGGCGTTCTGGACTCCATTACTGCTTCTTCAGCAGATGAGATAATATTTGGCATTGTCACTACACAGGTGCCACATTCCAAAACACGATAGGTAACAAAAGGGTATGATGTACAGGACAGCTATTGTTAACGGAAATGAAAAAGATGCTTGCAATTTTATTCGAACATACAAAACTGTAAATCATCAGTAAACCATGTATGTATGTTTACCAAATTACCTTTAATGGCATTGTGATTTCGATATCATAATCATTGAACGTTAAAATGTTCTGTTTCATTCCAAAACTTTCCCGAACACCGAGGTGGTAAAATAAACTATTTTTTTGAACATCCACTGAAAGATCGATTAAGGCTACGTCTGCATTGTACATGGTTTCTAAAATATTTACTTCTCCAAAATCCAGTTTCTCAAACTGAAATGCAATAAATAAAATCATTGAAGTCATGAATGTTGCAAAATGATAACAATAAACTTGATCTTTAGAAATATTTGTATACCTGTATATGATGACAATTGGAGTTTAACATTGCGCATGCATTCTTTACATCCTCAAACGCTTTTTTTCTTTGGCTGAGATGGACCGGATTTTGCAAGTCGATTACAAATACCACGTCCATTTTCGGTCTGGCTACATGGGAGGCAATTGCAGTGTTCCCAGAATGATCGCTCTTGCTGCCAACCGAGTCTGTGGTGGACGTCCGATTTTCTAAATAAGTTAGCAAATATTTTCGTAATCGAACTAGCTTACTCATTTGATGACTGCTTACAAAGTACATTAAAACAGTAAAAAATCAAAACAAATACTGGAAGGAGATAGGGCTTATAAGTTTAATCAAACGTAAAATAAAATCCAGTCAAAACTAGAAAGTCAAATTATCACTACAATTAAAACTAAATGTTTGATAAGCCCATGTGCGTTTTGGGTCATTCTGAGAAGTATAGAATTGTGTGAATCATAATATTAGCTGGTAAAGTTTTGCCACATGAAATGTATTAACATTAACGGGACAAAATACTATATTAAGTACATTCAAAATTGGCTCATTAGTAATATAACATCAATGGAAGCAAAATAGAGATCCTTGTTTCAGTTATCTGTTCACTTTTACGCGGAAAAGTGTGCGTAAATCGAGTCCAAAAAGACTCTTATGTAGTGCACCACGAGCTTTACATTTGTTAAGATAAATATGTCTTTGTGTGTAGTGTAATAATCTCGCACATTTTGGCTGAACCATCAGATTATCAAGTTCTTTTGCGCCACAGCAAACTCATGTGTTATAACATTTCTTATCGGCCAGGATTACATGACATTGCAGTATGCTGACCAATTCTCCCCTGAATTTTTTTATTGTGGACAGTTTTACTTTACCTGGAATCTCCAGTTCCCCAGTAGAAGCTGGGGCTTGGATCTGCGGCATCTTGCTCATTTCGAAAATTAAAAACTTTTAAATGAAAGTTCCTTTAGAGGTATTGTAGCACTGCCACTATCAACATTGCTTTCACTTCAATACCAAATATGCACTCGAGGGCTGTTTCTGTCACCCTTGACCTTGACGTTCAAGAACCAAATTGTCACTTAGAATGAGTGCGAAACACTTTATAGAGCCACTTTGGTCTGGGCAGTAATTGCAACTCTCATCAATTCCAAATCAGTGTGCATACAAAATGCCCTTGTAGTTCAATTTTTCCATTTCATTCGAGACCTTGCTAGAAAGTACGATACACTCACAATTCACTAACAATGTATTCTTTTTCTGTTATGTAACTGTGAAAGTAGGCGCAACCTTTCTTGAACAGGCTCTGGTATCAATTAAATGCTCTAAAAATGGCAACTGAAAAGCAAATATAATTTTCCTCATGTTTCTCAAGCCCACAAAACAATGAACATAGCGGACCACAAGCAAAATTGCATTTGTGCAAAAAAAATACGAACAGAGTCGAGCATGTTGACTCATTCGTTGTTTTTGTGTCTTTTCTTGGAAATTCTTAAGGATATCTTTGCAAACCTATTATAAAAGTAGCAAAATGCACATTGTGCCATATTATTTTACATTAACAAGTTAAAGAATCACAATCTGCTCATCGTCAAGTTCAACTTGTTATTACTATGTGCAGTTCAGAATCAAACACTAATATATTCATTGCATTCATTATAATACTAATAATATGGTTCTCTATACACTAAACTACTATCTCTGAAAGAGACAGCATCGTTATTAGAGTAACGCTCTCAGCCAAATTAGATCCTTGCTACTTTTTTTGGTTAGTGATCATCCCATGTCTTCATCCCACCAGTTATTCACACACATGGACATGATCATATGGAGAAGGTCTGGGACAAGTAATTTACCAATATGTAAAAGGATTTTCATAGACTTGTTGCACGGTTCGTGTTCAAAATTACACAACAGATTATACTGTAAAGCTGAATGGTTTTACATGCATGTCCTTAAATAGGAATGTGTAGCAGGTTTTTATGTACAAGTATTTTATTCAATCTCTTTGATGTGTTGGTTGAGTCGTGAAGATTCCAACTGCTCATCTCTGTGCCTCAGACGTTGCCAAGAAGGTGTTGCTTTTGAAGTTGATACATGGGCACTAGCAATGCTGTACGAAGTACGAATAAGAGGAGATACATAGCTCATCTTCGGCAGGGAAGGAACTGGCCCAAATTCTACTTGACAATTCACCCAACTTCTTCGCATAATTCCGGATGTCATATTTTACAAATGCATGCACTACATAATATGTACAGGGAATTTTTAGACGATAGGGATGTAAATGTAAGCAAAATTATGTACGTAAGTATGCAAATTCAATGTATTTATAAATTTTGTGAAGAATTTTCAAGGTTATATTATCTGTGTACAAACACCCCACCTACTATTTACCTACTTTTAAGGTGACAAGGAAGTGCCCTTAGGACAATTATAGAATAAAAGTTATCTCAGATATACAAGACATAATATTCAATATTATAGGTATATATTTATAATAGACGTACATTAATGAGTCATATTTAATGTGTTGTGCCATAATATATTTTAATGGGTGCATTACAAAGGACAACAAAAAGGATCTTGTTGCTCGTGTCATCAATCAACATACTTCAATGACAAAATTTGTATAACACCTTGTGTCATCCTCATTGTATCAAGAGGTGATAAGCACGTGACAAAATATTGATTTATTAGGAAAAACTAAAGACGCAAATGTAACTAACTCAAACAGATTCGGTATTTTCCATTAACAGCTAAACTGCAACATCATTTGAACACACAATTCGTTTTATGCACATAACGCTATGCTAGGATGTATTGTCAAACCAATAAAATGTGCATGCATTCCATAATAATTCCACCCAAGTTTATATTTCATTTCATACAGCTACATAATATAATAAATCCACTTGGAATGACTAGGATAAAAATTGCGGCCCATGAGTCACATGAAGAAGATAACATCTCTTTCTATGTGATATCTAACGATTAGTAAAACTAACCATACTTTTATATAATAGCTTTTGTTACGTTATCACATTATGGCTTTCTACATGTTATCCATTAATGCTTTTACGTACAACAAAATTGTTAGTAATATTCCCAGTGTTTAGATAAGAAATATAGAAATAAGTCAAAAGTACACTAATCATGCAGCAATAAATGAATACAAGCTATATACTAAAATCAAATCTTAATTTCCGTAAAGTCTTTAAGGTTCTCTGGGCTGGACACAAAACATTTTATCCTACGTAACATGTCATACCATACAGTAAAAAGCAATTCGGACAGTAACCATTTTAGACGTATTTTTACCACCAGTAATGCAAAACCTTTTCCGCGTCATATTCGCAAACTGCGACATATCACATTATCATCATCCTCGCTCGTCATAGTCATATGAGGCTTTACATAATATAGGTACATTATATACTCACACTATCTAAAGTTGCCCCTACGGTTTACTGTGCGTTTCTTCCGTTTCTATTTTTAATACTGCTCTCTTGATTTAATAACTTGCCATAAGATTATTATTACAAAATGCCAAAAATCATACTATTACCCAAGTAATGTACCAAACGACTGAACTATGACAGAAAAGCATGCAGCTATATGAAAAATAAGTGAAATACGATTGATACGAGCTATAACGAAAAAAATGTTGTGAAATGAGTTTAATGCGAGATTAAACATTTTACAGAGTAACTTGAGGAGAGATCTGTGAAGCTGTGGCTTCGACTGTACAAAGCTGTACTAGAGAAATAAAACTGTTTGAACGGAACAACCTGTTGATCACAATAATATGAAGTTATACACAAACAGATAGAAAAAGGGTTGTGCTTCTGCTTATGCGTAAGTTCACACGTTGTTCGTGTACAATTTCAGGGAATCAGTCACACTGTTTGTTGATGTAGGGTTGAAATTAAAACATGTACATATGTCCGCACAAATTAACTGTCAAGAAACGGTAACAATAGTTAAATAAAATTAAGATTGATCATTTAGTGCTCACAGGGTTTTGTTTTTGTATTGGGGCAACGGGGGTTTTAGTGCTAAAAATGTGACACAACTAAACTGACATTTTTTATATATAAATTGACAGGGACTCTCAGTTTTTTGGTACGGACGTAATTATTGTTAAGTTAAATTTAAAGTGTGAGAGGAAGAGTCAAAATTGCGGATAGAAATCAGCCTCAGGAATCCACGCCCCTTCTAGTCAGCACGATGGACAAGTTGAGAAGAGCGTTGAGTGGGGAGGACAGGGAGTCGCAAGCGGAACAAGGGGGCTTCAATGAAATCATTGACACCTCTTCCTTGTCATGGTCAACCAGAATTAAGGGATTTATCGCCTGTTTTGCACTTGGATTCATATTGTCCATATTTGGATCAATAATCTTCTTTTTTGGGAATTATACAGCTTTTGGAATATGCTACTCTTTTGGAAGCATTATCTCTCTTCTAAGGTATTATTTACAGAGAGAAATAATTTTATGATGTTCTGAATATTGAAATAAATGCTGATGCTTATTTATAATTTTTCGTTTTTTTCTAGCACGATGTTCCTAATGGGTCCAGTGAACCAACTTAAGAAAATGTTTGATGGCTCTCGCGTTATTGCAACAGCATTAATGTTAGGGGCCTTAATTCTTACCCTTTTCTTCGCATTTAAGGTGCGTGTATTTTCAACTAAACCAATCATTAAGATGTACATGTGACATAGATGGTTGTTTGAGTGAAGCTGAAATTAAATTTTAATTATTTTATTTTGCGTTTCAGACGAAAAATGGAGGGCTGGTTTTGCTTTTTGTCATTATTCAGTTCTTGGCAATGACGTGGTATTCATTGTCCTATATTCCCTACGCAAGAGATGCCGTTAAGAAGATGTTTTCTGGTATTTGCTTGTAACTAAATTGAAAGAGTCAATAGAATTTGGTGCCCTGCAAGCATATAAATTAAATTTCCATTCTGTGGGATCAATGTTCATTATAATAATTTTGACAGCTCTGTATTATTTAAAAATTCACCAGTAGTTGGGTACCGTTACTTTACTGTTTGATAAATGTTCATAAATGTATTTATAAGTTACGTTTATATATTATGCTTTGTCCAATGTTATTCATTCACAGAGGGAGAAACATAGTCCATGAAAAAAATTAATTCGAAACGATATTTGTTTAATAATTGTACTGTTTATCTCTTCCTTCCCCAGTATTTAATATGTATCTTATATTTTAGTTTCCAATAAAAATGTCGAAAAATGTCCATACATACATTTCCACCATTCTAAAGTATTAAATTGAATTAATTATTTACATTAAATTAAATTATTATACGTTTGTTAATCTATTTAAATATTATATGTTGTTAAAGCTAGATTGATAAAATTATGAATGTTCAAACGGGATAAAATGTGTCTTAAATAACAAAGTGTACTTACGTTTTCTAAATGAATGTACAAAATATTTTAAATACATAAGCATAATAAACAAAATAAGATAACTATCTAAAACTGTGGTTGTACTTCATCATAAATTGAATTAACTCTCCTTTCCAGTTTGTTAATTCTCTTTTCTAATTCATTATCGATGCTGTAGTTTTTTAATAAAGGAAATTGATCCTTATTACTTTCATCAAGACCTGGTTTTGACTTCTTTGATCGCGACTGAATTGAGTATTTGGATTTCAAAAGCAAGGTTATTTCTGTCCGGATATTTTCTGGAAGTTTCCACGTTTTATCTTTAGGTCCATACGAACAACAGCTAATTGAGTCAAAATTATAAATATTGGCAATCAATCAACATATATGTACATATATGGGCTGAAATTCAGCTTTAGAGAGCCAAGGAGGCATTTAAAGAAAGTTTTAACTAACCAATTATTTTGCCCTTCTTTTACAACATTATACCAGCCTGGTAAGACAAGGTCAATGATGAAGAGATTTTGAATTTTATTTGACAAAGCCATTATTTTTGCATTGTGCTTCAGCTCCTTTTAAATTGAGAAGAATATAATTTTATGTTTATAACTACCAATATTTATATGCACATAAAAATCTGTATATTTAATGGTGCTTTACTTACTTGAATATCATTAATTGAAACTCCCAACAGGAAATTCATGAATACAATGGCAATTATAATAATGAAAGCAACGCTAAATACGTAAGCGATGATCTGAAACCATGCCCTAGTGTCCTTAGCACTTTGAATCATTTCCTCATACTCGTCGGATCCAACATCCACCGTCATAAGAATGAAATTCATAACTCCGCCAATCTAAATGTGGGTGAAAGCAATCATGTTTTTATAATTAGTTAACGAAGCCATTATGACCGAATATCACTCTTGGTACTGAGGAATGTTTTATGGGCTTACTTCAAAAAACATCAAGTTAAATCCCATGTAGAAACCAATAAGAAGAGGAAGGAATAGCAATGTTATCTTCAGTACACTTAAAGTAATCTATTTTTCCCAGAAAAAATACATAAGATTGCGTGCACATTGGGTATAGAATTTTAAAATCATTTTCGAGTTTAATTATTAATTAGTTACCTCAACAAGCATTTCTAGGTAAATTTTAACTTGAGGAATAAGTTCCATTTGTATTAAGAACATTATCCAAGCAAAAAACGTTCCAAGCTTAAGAGAGAAAAAATGATAAAGAATATAAGTCTGATTTGTAAAGCATAAAAAAGTTAAATTGTAACGGGATTACACAATTACTACAGCATAAAATTCTTAATTGAATTATGCTTACCGCAGCAATGGGATATTGCCAAGTTATGTTATACAATGTATTGAATTGCAGTGCAGGCCAAAGTGTTAATCCCATGATCACGAGCGATGCCCTAATAACCTTTAAGCATGAAAAACTCAAAAAATTAAAATTTTGAATATCAGAATAAGCTGTCATAATGACGTGGTCATATTTTAAATGTACCCAGGTTCTCCAGCTTTTCAGGTACCGCGCATCAACTTTCAACTGGACATATACCTCCAATAACCCAAATCCGCCAACGACAGCCATCAAAGCGTATCCAGCCACAGAAATGGCTAATGTAATTTCACAAAGCTGCTTATCATCTTTCTTATTGGTGCTATTACGTGTCCCCTCTTGTTGCAATGTCAATTCTGTCGAACTGTTTGTTGGCTCGTTACCACTTTCAATTGGCACTTCCTCAATTTTGCATTTGTTAAAGTAGAGAAAGTAAATGAAAATCATATAGAAAACTGGATATGTAGACTGGAATATGTACTGTTTGTTGGCTCGTTACCACTTTCAATTGGCACTTCCTCAATTTTGCATTTGTTAAAGTAGAGAAAGTAAATGAAAATCATATAGAAAACTGGATATGTAGACTGGAATAAAAAGAACAGAGAGAACAATTTTGGAATATGGGAAAACATTAAAGCAACGCCTTTTATAACTGTGACCGTGAAATAATTCATTGGATTAACATAAATCATTAATACGGAATACGTACGACAATTAGATGAACCCATCTCAGCTTCCTTGAAACCGCTTTCGACTTCAAATGTAGAAATGCGGTAACTAGAGGATGAGTTAAAAACTTTTTCCGTTGGGTGTTTGGATAGACATCCAATAAACTATACAGAAATGACGTTTCCCTTTGTTTGTATTTGTGTCTTCGTAGAGGATGGATATTCTTGTCCTTGGCATCTTTATGATCCGCTGATAACTGCAAAACAGGGCTACATGCAAAAAAAAACTTGCCATGAACTTAAAATATTATCTATTACGATCATTATTGAATTAACGACCAACCTCCAATCAATTTTCACCCTCGGTTCTGGTTCCCCACTTGTGTCATCATTTACTACATAGTCTAGCGTTACCCCAGAATCTAGAATTTCCATCATGACCTCTGGCATGGTCTGTGCAATTGCGGTTGAAAGGCTATGCATACGTCTGTACTTTGGTGTTCTGGAAGGTGGAAAATTATAGTTCATTTGGCAATTTCAACAGAAAAATAATAGATCGTTGTCGTCACTTACCTCACCGACGAATCTGCTCCATTCTGTACGAGCCGAGTTGCACACGAATCAAATCCGTTTGACACGGCCAAGCTAAGTGGGGTTTCTCCGAAACCGTCTTTAGCGTTAACATCACATTTCCCTGACCTTCCTAGAATACTCTTGAGACATTCTTCCATATTTGCTTCGTAAAGATGACCAAGAAATCCTAACAAAAATCTCAATCATAATTTCATTGACGATTGCAAATANCAAGAAATCCTAACAAAAATCTCAATCATAATTTCATTGACGATTGCAAATATAACATTTTAAGATTTACAATCGAGGTTGAAGATTGCAGAGTTATTCATTTGAGCCAAAATGCTACTTTGCAATTAACTTACCATCACTAAGAAGTACATGGAGCACTGTTCTCCCTTGATCGTCTTTCAGGTCAGGATTCCATTCACAGTCCAGTAATTTCTCTACCTCTTCACAGTCATATTTACGTGCAGCTTCATGCAGTAATAATTTTCCATCGGTAGGCCCTACAGAATGCTTACAGGTACAATTGCCTGTTTTGCATTTTAAGCAATTATCAATGCAAACTGATTTTAAAGTGTTCATTTTCATCAGTTAGTTTTACTCCTTAATTAATTTTTTTCAGTGAACAGGAAACAGGATACATTTTTGAGCAAATAGCGTACTACAAGCTGACAGTGCTGCGACGATCAATGGAAATGCCGAGATAGTTAACAAAATTTAAAATGAAATCACCTAAAGGTCAGTGAGGAATTACTGACTAATACACCGAAAAATGTGTTATCAACATTTCATTTAGGTATATAAATATTGTACGGGAAAGATAAAGTGTTTCAATGTGCCATTGGTAGGTATTAGATATATGGAAGTTTAACCGGATTGCAATGCATTGCTTATCAACTTTATTATCATCACATGAACAAGTAATCTTGAACCAAACCTTTACGTACAAAAACATTTTTATTTTACTGGTACATCAATTACATCATACAGACAGATACACAATTTGATAAAACTATTAAACTGTATGTTGGCGTAAACTCTTCAACAAAAGTATAAATGCCAATTACTGCTATATCAGGAAAGACACGCGAATGAAACAGTAAAGACAAAAGAATAAATAGATTACAATACGTTGTAGAAAAAGTAATTTTAATCGAAGATAAAAATGTATTCCGTCAGAGTTTTCATTTT
>JAHZMV010004894.1:0-10001 GCA_027743765.1 Coecobrya sp. COE2 | reverse complement strand
AAGCCTTCATTCTGACTTGTATTTGCCTTCAGCAGAATAAAAAAGGCACTGGCCTTTCAAAAGAGTTATTTTCAATATTATGCCATTTTTGCCCTCATATAAATCCAAAAACGTTACAGTTATAATTAGATCTCAAGAGTCTTTGGAATAATATGGTTTATATGATTTCTCGAAGAATAACCAGTTTCACATAAAGTGAAATACAAAATGTTGTGAATGAATTATTTAATACTGTTATTTTTTACGAATAATGATTTAAACATGATTTTTTGTAATTGAAATAATCACAGTTTATTAAACTGACAATTAGTCAGTGCTGTTCATGTAATTAGCAAATCTACGAAAATTTAAAAACGTTGAAAAGAAACATGCACTCTTTAGTAATCAAACCCGAGATACAAAATGGAATAGTTATTATTATATAGCTGGCATAGAGTATTGAAATGTGATATTGAACAGCAGCTGCATTTAAGTAATTGTGAGGAAAGTTTAATACTCCTCGCCTCCTTCTCCTTCACCCTCAACGGAGTCCATGCCGACTTCTTCGTAGTCCTTCTCCAAAGCTGCCAAATCCTCACGAGCCTCAGAGAACTCACCTTCCTCCATACCTTCACCGACATACCTATTTCAAGAAAACAAAAATTCATCGTTTTAGTTTTAATATGAGGCATTAGAAAAATATAAAATATTTTATAATGGAAAGGATTGTAAAAATTTTTCTTACCAGTGGACAAAGGCTCGCTTGGCGTACATCAAGTCAAACTTGTGGTCAAGACGGGCCCATGCCTCGGCAATAGCGGTGGTGTTGGACAACATGCAAACGGCACGTTGAACCTTGGCCAAGTCACCTCCTGGAACAACGGTTGGTGGTTGGTAGTTAATACCGACCTTGAAACCAGTTGGACACCAGTCGACGAACTGAATGGATCTGTAAAAAGCACCAATCAATAAAAAATAATTATGATGTCAAGTTACATTACTCTAATGAATAGTTTTGGTTTCGTTTTATGATAAACCTACGTTCTTGAAATAATTAATCAAATGATTAATTACCTACTTGCTTAGTCCATAAAATCAGCTTATGGAGTTGCCTTTTACAAAAATTTTTACTATTGGGTTATGCATGTCATGATAGTCATCCCACACGTATTGACAGTCAAAACAATTTAACTACCTATATCGACCAATTTTCTTGGACCATTTTGCATATTTAAATATGCGCCCACAATCATTAAAAATAACACCCTTCCAGCAAGTCGTGATCATACGAGCATAATAAATTTATGGTGCACATGTTGCCATCTTCTCACTTCCCCCATCCAACGGCTTATAAATGAGTTCCTCAGGCCATATAAAAAAGTTTGCAATTTTTAGCTCTAAGCACATCATACCTTTTATGGCTCCCTTGCTGAAATTTATGAAAGTTACGATAAACAGTTGAATTTGCAACGGCCACAAGGCTTACATATACAAACATTAACAATGTAATACAAGCAGGTATACGAATTATCTATTTAACAATATTTTCCACCTTTGCCACCTACACATTTTCACTCATCATCAAACGATGATGGTAAATCATGAAATCATTTCCTAATATGGAACAAGAATAACAAGTGCGAGTGAATTATTTTAAAAGCTCACAAGGATTTTTTTACACTTCAATTCACCTGCGAGCAAAAAAAAAGATGAAATACAAAAACATTTCATCAGAAAAAAACCATGTAGAGGATTGTACACACAGAGTGCTTCATATAATAATGATTTGAATGTCATACATATGACCTCGCTTTTTTAACCATACAAAATTGTCTGTTTATCTATCTGGCACTGGCTTAAAAAATCATTCGATTTTGATGAGAACAAACCATTCATCCTAACGAACCTAAAAAATGCAACTTCAAAAAGTGTGAGGTGCAATACGCATCCATGCTATTTTATGCATTTTTATATTTTCAACTTTTATGCCGTAGCGCCCGTCACAAGATAATCTCTCTTGATTCACAATAATATTTGGAACGTAGCATCATCATGAGCATGATGTCATTTTTATATGCTATTTATTTTAGAAAGCAAACCATTGCCATTATACATTGTTGTTGTTGCGAAATAACTAATGGTACATACATGGGCATGTATGGTAGGAGGCAGGAGGCTGATGTATGTACCAAATGAGCTCATTTGTCTGTTTGCTTTTCTGACTATTTTTTTTGACCAGTACACTATTTAATGACGCCAACGGACGACTTGATGCGATTAAAATGATAGATTGGGATGCTTTGTGGAAACATGCCATATATTATATGCAATCATTAGAATATTTTTTATATAAGTCATAGTTAAGTAAATTACCGACTACGGTGGGCTCCAAGTCAACGAAAACGGCACGGGGAACGTGCTTGCCGGCTCCAGTTTCACTGAAGAAAGTGTTGAAGGAATCATCTCCAACTCCGGTTCCGACGCTCTTGTCGGATGGCATTTGGCCATCGGGCTGGATTCCATGCTCAAGACAGTAGAGTTCCCAGCAAGCATTACCAATCTGGACTCCAGCTTGTCCTACGTGGATAGAGATGCACTCACGCTAAAAATAGACAGAAATATTCATTTTAGTACTGCATTCCAATAGTATATAAGTCTGGTGTATTTTACACCCTATTTATATATGCTATAGGGTGAGATCACCTATTATACAAGGGAAAAGTTGTAGAGATCTCTGTTTTTTTATTCTCCGTTCGTTTACCTCTTTATCCGGCCATAATTAAAATACAATGGGATGGGGCGTGGTGGAAACGTTAAGTATTTTATTTTTTTGAAACAAAATCTTTAAAAATAAAATACTATTTTGGTTGGATGTTGTCGATATTTTAGCCAGATTCAGAATTTGGTAACGGCCAAAACGGGATTTCAACAAAATGATGCTGCTTATAACTTAAGTATTGTGTGAACTTTATAAAATTGTGAATAGGTTCTTACCGACCGAATATTAAAATACCGACTTACCATATTGATAGTTGATTATTTGTTTCAAATTACTGAACAGAAATATGAACACAAAATTGGTGAAGTGTTTGTATGTGAGCAGAATTTAAGGTTATTAAATAGTAACAATAAATCTCTGTGATAGATTTTAAAAGAAGACAGAAGTCAGGCAACGATGACTCCGTTCTTCAGTAAATGCAAGAAACGAATGAGACTCTGGTCTCGTCAACCGTCAAAGTTATATCAAGCTCACACAAAAGCTTCTCTCATCTTCTCTCTCTGGGACTCTTCTCTTCTGGGGGTGTGTGCTATATAGTAGCACAAAAGGGCATACAAAATACCTATACATCAGTGCATTTTACAGTATCTTATGTGGCGTGTTGTGCGTACGCTAACCGGTGTTGGCGAGGATTCAGATGTACATTTTTCTTTTGTTCCCTTGTTTCATCTTTAGAAAAACATTTTTGCCTCCTTCCTCCTTGCTTTCCACCTTTTTTTGATTCATTCTTACTGCGCACTTGGACTCAAACAGCCTTATGGCCATGGTGTATGGGAAAATAGAGGTTTCAAGAGGTAAATGTACTGTATAGTGTATCGTCCTTTTTCCCGTTTGGTATTTTACATTGTGTGCAACTGAATCAAAGAAGCCAATAAACCCGCTACTCCAATGACAGAGATAGCGACGGAGCTGGAAACTTGATTTAAACTCTGACCCTCTCACATTGAAGCATATAATGCATGGAATGGTTTTGCAATGAACGACCCATAATGTGTGACTAGTCACCGCAGAGCGTATAATGTACTATTTACACAAAAAGGTAGCATACAATAATGCAACTTATGGCATGTTGTGTTGATGATGACTGATAATGCCTGAAATCTGAGGAAACTTGGTAAAACATGACTTTGCACAATACATTTTCTTTTTTAAGGGAAAATTTCCCCATACCCCATGGGGTTTTTCGTTTTCATTCAAAATCAATAGGACAAAGAAATTACGGTCTAAATTCTGGGAAAATCAATACAGTAAATCTGGTATTTAGACATCATGTTCACGACAGACAAACATGCTTACCTAAAAGTCAAGAGTCTTGACTTGAGGCAAGACTCAACACATACTACGCTGAAGACTCTCAACTTTGTAGTAGAGGACATACACGAGACGAATGAACTATTTGGTATGGTCTAACATTAGCGAAAAATATGCACAACACCGCTTCATCCCATCTTCAACTTTTGGTTGGAACTACTGGCGCTACGCTTTCCTTGATAAAAAGTAATACCGTTTCCCACAGCGAGCCACTAGCAGACTATTAATTTCCTTTAAGCCTTTGTTATTTTCTGGCTGCTGCTCTTGCCTCGCAAATAGTCAATCTGGTTCTCTATTCGTCAGCAGCAGCAGCATTCATTGACCAACAGTCAAAAAATTATTGCTTTTTTCCCAGCTTGTTCCGCACGTGCAAACAAATGAAGCCATTCAATGCAAAATTGGTAATTGCATGTCTTTCACAAGATCATATAACAAACTCATAAGCTGATAATGTTCATTTTCATCCATTCACACAAAAAAAGGTTAATTTGATCTTGGCCTTGTTCCATTGCATATTTCTCCTCCTGCTGCTAGAACAATGGGAGTTCTTGGTAGGAGGCAGGGAAAAGGACGGTTGCATAAAGGATTTACGTAGTTGAATGGCTGGCTGGTAGAGGATCATGGGAAAAGTGAGGTGAATGAAATGAAAGTGAATTAGGAGCATATGGACACTTTTCCAATCCCCTCTCGTTCATTCATACGTCACGCGAATACTTACTGGAGAAAATAAAAGTTGAATGATGGCAAGAACATGTACAAATGAACATTGAAACGGCTTACCACATAGAGAGATAGAGAGTTGTTATGTAATGTTCAATGTTCAAGCGTGTCTACGTTCCACAAATGTGGGAACTCAGGGAAATGGCGAGTTACAAAACCAAAATTGCACATGATGATGGTGATGTGAGAATTTTGTAGAGATGCATAATACATGGAATTATTTGAAAAAAGAGTTTATTGGTTGGTTGGTTGGTTTGGTACATATTTCCGCAGAAGCAGTGCCATATTCCCTTTCTCTCTAAGCCTTAAACCAAATCAATTTCATTCTGTAATGATGAGAATGGGAAAACTCACATGAAGTCTGTTTTAACAGGTTGAATGAGTGCATAGAAAATAAAACATTGCTGTTATTATAGGTTATACAAATAATATGGATCCACCTGCTGTATAACACATGTCAATAACTCAGAATTTTTATTCGAAAATGGAACTTTTCAAGTACGGGTAGTTATTACTATGGAAAAATATGTGCAATGTATATGTCCATTTAGAAGAAATCGCCATTGCAAACGGCCACTGATATTTGTTATTATTAATAAAAATTACTTGCTCTGCTTGCAGAGCGTGATGACAGGGAACCTGAATGAAAATGAAAGGATGAAAAACAGTAACTTTAGTTCCTTTTGTAAAATACTATGTTCTGAAATCAGTGAAATAGACTAATTACTGCATACGCGACATGATTAATGGGTTCATTCATTATTATATTGATGATCCTATGCATATTTCGTAGAAACGACTATCAACTGAAGTAACACCAGATGTCTGAAATTATTAAAATGTATTTTTAGACATGTCCATCTTCCACCGGTCTTCTAAATGTATTTACGAACAAATCCACCCGGTCACCTTAGGAGTGGGGCAAGGTGAAAGAGCGCAGGTTGCTTGCTTTCTTCTGACGCAAAACAAACTGTTTGTACATTTATCAAAAGAAAGTTACAAAGCAGCCGGTAGGGTTTCTTTTGACAGGATATCCTCTATGCCTCGCTGAGTTGTGTATTCTTCGCATAATGCAAAACAAATAAGATAAAGTAAGAAACTTAAAAAATGGCACATGTTTTCCAGTCTTCAGGAGAATACCAACAATAACACCACCAGCGGCGTCTGTTTCATGACTTCCTGCTACGCAAAGGAAACCGAGCAAAAAGAGGAAAATATTTTTATTTCGTTCCCTACTCCAAAATGTAAACTTGTTCTTCTAAACTTTCCGCTTTCCCAGTGGGATCTCTAGATAAATGGGAAGAGAAAGGAGGAAAATTATACAAAGAATTGCTGAAAGCTATATAGGCTCTGAGGATATATTATTCTGAAGGCTCGCCCAAGTGCCAATTCAATATACAGTTTTCAATTGCATTATTTATTATTATGCTGACGCATGACGCACAAGAGTTTTTCGAAGAAACTTAAGCTCTGCATTGCTCTGTTAAAATGATCATTGCTGAAAAATAGATGTGTGCCCTGAAGAGAGAGAAAAAATTCGTTTGAAATAAAAATACCTACATATTTGCAGACTTTTGGATATTTTACCTGGGAAAAGGCAATATAAATTTTTGTGTAGGCTTACCACAGGGAAATATGATATAACGCAGATGTCCAGTTTGACTGATCACTTGTCACGATTCAACATCCCGTTTGTCCAACCAATCAATCTGCTATGTTGCGGTTCCTTTCTATTTTTACGCTTCAACTGTCGAAAACAGTTTGCTACAAACAAAGAGAGAGATAGAGACGTAGATAAAAGAACACTTCACCACCGCGTGACTCGCTTGACCATATCATTGTATCATAGCGTAATATAATCATCATCAACCCAAGTAGTTAATGAGCACCTGAGTGAGAGTGTAGAAATTAGGCTTTTTCTATGAAATCACGCAGAGAGTCAAAAGGACAAAAAAGGGATAATCCAAATAGTATAATGCCATGTAGTCATGTCATGTAGTAACGTAATAACATGTCATTCAACAACCAACAAGGTATTTAGATTATTACTCACTCAGCCGCAGAGTATCACTCGCTGATTTTGACGGCTAGTGACGGTTAACATCTGAATCTGAAGGCTGATTAGAAATCATACTGTTTGGTATTTTACTTGATTAATCTAAAGATTTTTTCTTCTATTTTTACCCAAGCTTATGTTAGATTTTTTTGAAGTTTTACTTTGACCTTACCTACATATTCGTCGTATTGCCAGCAGACATGATCATTATTTTTTCAAAGCTGGGAATGTCACGCGCATCCTTTTCCCAAAAAATAGTTATCTAAATTATCAAAGACTAATGAACTGAGTATCTGCTGGCATTTTTCGGATCTCTCGGTGGTGCGTTTTATCTCTTTAGAGATTTGACACAGATATCATCACACAATCATTTTAATACCGTATATGAACATCATATTATATCACAATATTTCATTTAGGGGCTCAATTTTCAAATTTAATTTCATAAAATTAGGCCCTGTTGTCGTCTCTGAAAATAGGTTGACAATGCAATTTCCATAATTTGCTGCAATAATGCAATTTATATTGGAAATTAGGTTACCAGTTTTAAAAATATCTAACCCATTTACACAGATAGATTTGCACCTACTTTAATTTGGAACAAGGTCTTTCTTACCACTTATGGTTTTTTATCTTGGTAACACTTTTTAGTGTTATTTTTACTTTTTGTAGTTTTATGTGCAAAGTAAGTTTGTAGACGCTACCTACAGGAAACCCACACAAATTGTACTTTTTCTATCCATACGCTCCAATATTCCGAAATAATACCTTTAACAAATCTCACGTTTTTCAGCACGCTATCATTACCCGTTTCCCCAATAGTTATTTTGTTTCACTTTAAAAACTAGAGAAAAGTCAAGCACCTACTTGTGAGAGTATGTCAAGCATGTGGCGACAATTAATCCATGCAAACAAAGTTAATGTAATGTCTCTAATTAGGATAGCATATACTGATAATTCTGCAAAAAAAAAGTCGCATCCATATAATAACAACCAATAGTACAAAATGTTTTGATGTCAAAATCCGGAGAATTGGTTATTGCCTACACCTGCTCTGATTTCACCTTGTTCCATGCCAATCTATGGCCTTCTGTTTGGTTGCTTCGTGGAAGTTTACTAAGCTTATTTTCTACCTATTTCCTCCATTCCATCAAATAATCATGCGAACAGTAAAAGAAAAAGTCTTATGACAATCATCTATTTTGGTCTGTCTCGTTCTCTTCCATCCACTATCCACTAATTATTTTCCGGAACTGGGAAAATTACAACTTCAGGGAATGATCAGTGATAGTGCTGCGACGGATCGATAGAAATGATACCTTATGGCTAGGTGCTATTTGCTATTATCTCTCTTTCTTACTTTGTTAAAATAATTGTATATACCTAACCACATTAAATGTTATTTTTGGTTTAAATTGCAAGAAAAGGGTGCTACTTCCTTCTCATCTTTTCGCAACACTGTGACATTTTCTTGAATGGACAGTCATTAAAATAACTACATACTAGTTCTCTTCATTGAAAATGATACCAAAATGTTCATTTTATTGACAAAATGCATTTAGTCGTTGGTGGTAGGTATGTACTTTTCCTACAATATATTTTGTTGCGCAGAACTCACTTATTATTAGGACAAACAATGAATGAGTAGATAAAGTCACTTTCATTTCTGCAATCCCCCATACAATCACAGCATGAATGCCTATGCTGAAAAAGCTTGTCAAAAATTGTCACTTCGTTTTAGGTTAGGTATTTGACGGTCCATTTTTCTTGGTTGGTAAGTGAAAATACCTATGACATTTACTGGAAATGGAAAAATTTCCGTAGATCAGATAGACAGACAGGATATTCATTTTGTATCGAACTAGTAAAAATAATTAAGCTGGACACGTTTTAAAGGACACATTTTGTCAAAACTCCAAAAGCTGCAAAATATTATCCACTGGGATTATTTGCCAAAAGATTTATTAAAAACTGCATACTCGTGTAAAACGCAATGCACTAATTTTAGTATTTTAAAAGGTCATTTTATTTGTTTCATTTATTTGAAATTTGTCACGAAATGTTAAAAAATCGAAAAACCGACACATCTCTGATACTTTCTGCTAGACAACCATTAAGGCGAAAAAGGAACAAGACAGAATGCGAAGTGAAAGGAAAGGACGCTCAACAATGGAAGCTGTCAGTCACTTGCTCCGTCTTACGAAATACATTCATATACCTTCATTATAGCCATAAAGGCGAAAACATACAAGAAATACCGTAATCATCCATATAGTAGTTTCTCTTTGACAAGCGTCGTTTTCACATCCGGCCTACGCAATATTTGTATACATAAACAGCAGCACTGGATGGAAAGCTGAATGGGACTTCTTCATCTTCATTGTTAATTCTGAACGAAAAGCAAACACAAAACCTGAAAACATTATGGCAAAATACGAAAGCCTTCACAATACGTAGGGTGACAGGCTAAAGAATGACAAACCACACAACGAATTATGACTGTGATGGTAATGACGATAAGAGATAATCAGTTATGATATAAAGTCGCTGTTGGTGCTTGTAAACTGAAGGATATGAAGAATTACATGAAAGTACAGCGAGAAAGTATGATCGATCGCTTCTGTTTTTGCTGCAGCAGCAGTGAAGCAAAATAAACAGGGCTAAGCAAAGACATGGTAATATTAAATTCATGGGAAGATTAGTGCTGGGGAAAACGGATTGGGGATTATGCGAAAAAATTACAAAGTTGACATTGGAAAAGCGGTACTCAAGGACTAACGATGCAAAAACGCCATAGCTGAAAACTCGTGATGTTTTTTTTTTGAAACAGCCATACAAACTTTTTCATACGACCGTCATTTAATAATGCACTTTTGAACAAAATATATGCCCCACGATGACAGTTCATTCATAACTCTGTTCATTTCAGTTTTATCCAAAGAAAAACCGGAGAATAGTGGAATATCTTGAATTTGTATTGTTTCTTCCAGTTTAGTAGGCAAAATGTTGGTACGCGTCCACAAAAAACGGGTAATATCAGCAAGACGTCATGTTATCCAAAAGGAACTCGTGTAACATGATGAATATTTAATAGCGTCATGCATACTTGATACTACGCAGCTGGAACTGAAAGTGATCAAAGGAAAAAATGTCAAG
>JAHZMV010004893.1:0-14490 GCA_027743765.1 Coecobrya sp. COE2 | reverse complement strand
CCCTTGTTAATTGTTTAAGATTGATTGCAAAAACTTGAAACTTGCACCGTTTGTTAAGCACAAAATGCGCTACAAAATACTGCAAAAAGCAGCAAGATTGCTCACATGGTATGGCGGATATAAGCCTCCAAACTTCCATCCGAACTCCAGTTACGGGTTCTCTAAACTTGAATTATTTCTGCACTTCATGGAATATACTAAAACAAATAATATGCTTGTTTTCCAACTTTGTACTATATAAATAAACCATTTTTCATGTTTATCATTCAATCCATAGTGAACATACAACTTCGTAGCCGTATATTAAAATTACTGGTTCCTTTCCTAAATCCGTACAAACATCGAACTAATATACCTAAGTGGTGTTGGAAGTGTAACCATAAAACCCCTTGATATTTTCCAGCTTCATAGTTTTCATAATACAACCCAAAATATTTTAGGATTCATTGAAGTTCGTCCATTCATGGCATTTATATTAAACAAAGTAGTAATGCAATATTTATTTATTATAACTTTTAGTGTTTTCCCTGCTATTAAAATAGTATTAACGAATTATGCACGGGAAAAATACACATTGAACCAAATTGTAAACAAACTAATTCTCTCTGCAGACAACACAATTCTCCAGTTCCACAGTACGGAATTATATGAGCAATATTTCCAATCTGGCAACCTTTATATCAAACAATTAGTGTTCTCTTCACAAAGCCCACATCACAGAAATAATAATTTCACTTTGTATGCTTACTGCCAGCCCCGTATAATTCTGATTGTACCGTTCTACTTTGCAATGAATAAAATTCATTCTTCGTTCCAATCAGATTCTATCTATACCAGAGCACTCCAATCTTCAGAAAATGTATTGATCTTTGTTACAACCAATATCAGCCAATATAAACTTTTTTACTCGTATAGTTTTGCAAGTATCAGCAACGACATAGTCAAAGTTTTGCTTGTTCCTTCTTCACCATCAGTAAACAATTACAAAACATATCTGCTTTGCTATGGATATTGTCAAAGGAGAAGGTATGTACATCCGTTCAATCTAAGCGATTGGATCCAAGGAACACAAAATATAAAACAAATACACAAAAAATACTTCCGATTCGGAAATAACCATGCAATAATTGGCCAGTTCATGTACGTCCCTGAGGACATCTACAAGAGCAGCAGAAGTAAACAATATTATTGTAAATTGATATTCTCAAACAGGCAATATAAATTACTTGATACGGCATTGTATTGTTGGGCAAAACAAATGCTAGCTATTGAGTTGAGCATAGTGCACAACGTATCATTTCTTAATTATAAACTATACGATAAACTAGTCGAGAATTATATCAGTCAAGACGCACTTCGCTTTACAGACTATAATCTTGTTAACGGCGTATTTCTACAGTACTTTGCAGGAAATTATTGGCATTACGCTGTGTACGATGAATCAATCTACATGGAAGACACAATAGACTACAACGTTTGGAGAACTCCAATAACTCCATCTACTTGTATATTTGTTTTAGGGTGTTGGATTGTTAGTTCAGTGCTAGTGTGCCGTTTAGATGGAGACGTTAATTTTTTCTCATTGATATTCCAGCTCCTTATTCTGCCTGACCCTAAAATTAAGCTTGTCCCTGGTTGGAAAATAAAACTAAGCATTGTTTATAGCGTCAGCGCCATGTTTCTATGGTATGTTTACAGTACAGGAGTCGGAAGTTTGATTGCCGTGAAAGAGGAAATGAAGCCCTTTGAAACATTCAAAGAGTTTTATCGTAATGGATTCAAGAAGATTTTTGATTATAGATGCAATAATCCGGATGACTCCCAAAAGTATCGTTGTGTGGAAGGTTTTTGGCGTCCATGGGTTGAAAAAAATGGATAAACGTCCATGGATAAAAAATAAATGGGCTTGGCAGGAACAAACAACATGGACAAATTGGTACATCGCCTTCTGGATGACAAATTACAAGATTAATACAAATCGGTCGGATATCAAGTTATTCCATGTTCAAGAAGAAGTCGACAAGGAACCTTATTTCTTTGCAATGAAAACTGCGAACCGGTTTTGGATGCACCGAACTGTAGGTCGAATTCATGAAGCGGGTTTAATGAAATGGTGGAACGGCATGGCAGAGTATGCAACAGCGAATCAAGATCGTACAACTTATATTGATTTTGAGAGTGAAGTTAAGCGGCCAGATTTTATTGACTTCAAACGAATACTTGCAATTCTTCAAGTATGTTTTGTGATTGAGGGATTCCTGCTAATCATTTGTATAGCAGAGATGATGAGTAAGATTGATATTTCCAAACTACTAAACTATTTTAGACGCAAATTTGCTTCCGGATTCCAAATTTACTGTATTCCCAGTTACTATTTTTGTTTACAACTTATATTTCGCTTCAAAAATATTGTCCTTTATAACTGTCACTAAAAATTAATTCCAATTTATAATTGTACTTTATAGAATCCTTGATAAGATTCTCATGTAGTAATAAAGGAAATTGAAGTAACAATAAATAAACAAATAACAAATAAATATAAAAAAATATGGCTTTATCAATCTGGTTTTACAATATGCCAGATAATATCCATTGCGAGTTGGTAAGAAATGGTGAATGAAACACATTCATTGATGGTATTGTGAGATTATAATATTTATTTTCCCATTAATAAAACGTTGATTGTGAGGCTATTGTTAAGTTAACGCATGCCAAGGGTGTTAACGCATCCACATAGTTATATCACACAATAACTTATGTAACCCGAACATCACTCTTTTGGGTTGACAGCTTTTGAACAATTTTCGTTTCCATTCGCAAATCTCGTCTGGTGTTGGTAAAACCTGTCGGATATCTACCATGTCAACGTACAGAAGTCGAAATGTTTGCTAAAAACCTGTGAAAATCGTTTGCTATTCCAGTCAAAATTATAATTACAACCCCCATATTATAAGGATACATGGGAATGAATGTTGCCACGGAAACCATATTTTATTTGTCGAGAGGTTTTTGGGCGATTCTGAAGTTTCTGGGATATCTTGTGCATAGACAGACAGACAGACTGGACGTTAATTGCATTAACTTTCTTTTAAGCTTGCACTTTTCAAGGTTAATAAATACTTGCTTCGCTTCAACTACGCAAAACAAAAAATTTTGAACCAGCACCAGTGAAATCGATATCAATATCGATTGTTTGAATATACTAATAATAAATGGCAAAACTAACCAAACGTGAAGATGACATAACGGGTTAAATTTTGTATTAAACGTCACAAAAATTCTTCAGACAGACAAACAGACAGACAGACTTCAGATCTATGCATTATATGCATAGACGAGTCGAATGATAGGCTACTTGCCATATGCTGTAGCTGAAAAAGTTTGAAATCTTAACGGTCACTAACGGTTAAAGTTGGCCGTTTGGGCTGAAAATCAATAGGCTTCCTACCCTTCACCCCAGCAAACGTTCTGCTTAACTTGAAGTAAATGGGTCGATGTGTTTACGCGCTATAGAGTGCAAACGGACGGACTGACTGAAATCATGAGATCACTAAATAGGCACTATCTAATAATTGTGGATACCTCACATTATGAAAAGTGACGAGAAAAAATCACCTTGGGTTATAGAAAATAAATTATTTGCTTTTAAAAATGCAGCTACATATTTTTCTTGTTTTACTATGTATAATATATAATAGAAAATGGAAGCTGTTAAATACATAAAACTTGGTCTGATACTGTGATTTTTCCTATTTTAAGACAGAGCACACATAATTTACCAGCCAACATATTGACAGAATATGAATATTAATTTTTTAAATTCGTTTAAATAAGTCAGGCACTTAATAACATTGCTGCATACCAACATAGTTGACACCAGGGCAGGTTCGTGCGAAGTCCACAATCTCCCTAAGTACAATTAGGTTTAGTGACCCAAGTTAGCGATGAAGGTTATTCTTTTGCTAAATTTTAGCTATAATATGTAATTATTGCTTGATTTTCTTTATTTCCGCCTAATTTTGCAATACGATAGTTATATAGGTATGTGCAAGAGTAAATAAAAGTCCCATGGACAAAGGGAATTATCTGTGCACCTCTGCTGATGAAAAGACAAGTTTTTCCCAAATAATATGCATGTTGAATTTTATTCAGGTCATGAAAAATTCTATATATAAATACACACAGTACCCTAAGTTCTCATTTTCTATTTACATTAGCTTTTACATTGTTACAGATTGCCCTTTAGAAGCGGTGACTATGGGTGGAGAGTGGAGAGTGGTTAATGGACCATGCCTTGTATCAGTATTGTTATTGTATTTTCTTGAGTACGTGAATAAGATAGCATTGTTTGTATTCTACGCGAACCTGCTGATATTCATACATTTCACAAAACAGTAAACAGTTATAACCACAGCAGCTAGAATTTTTAACAGTATAGAATTACTAATAAATTATACTAATAAATTTATATTGGAATTTTGGCACCATGGGAAATAAAATATCAAGGACATTACGACACCTTCATATCTCCCGAGGAGTTGGAAGACACGATAATGACGAATTGTCGCATAAAGATAAACAATATTTTGAAAAACAATATTATTATCCACTGCCTGATGAAGTTGGTTCAAAATTAAAATATTGTCTATACTTCAATTTACTCGATAATAATTATGGCAACAGGAGAAAAACTGACTATTTTTAATTTAACATTTCAGCTGTGGGAAGCAATATTGCTAAAATTGGACAGCTCGGCAGATATTGATAACTTTTGTGTAGCTTTTCCAAAGGTTGAAATTGTAATGCATCGAACGAAACATATTTGGGTGTTCGACCAGGTACCAAATGAATTTTGTTCAACATTTCCAGTACAAGTATTTCATATTATTATGAATCTATAGAGCAAGTAATATAAACAATAAACATAATAATCTGTTTATATTCTATTTCAGATATTTCCCCTGATTCTAAAATCCATCAACAAGGAAGATGTACTAAATCTCCGACTTGTATGCAAAAGATGGTGCTCTGGAGTAAATAAAACTCTGGAAGAAAGACCCCTACCACTCCACCCATGGCTTTTAAGCACTGGACTATTTTACATTAATTTGAATACGAGCAGTCTGATAAAATCTCATGAAGATTGCGCAAACAGGAGAAAGGTGCTAGTTGGAAATTACAACAAATTAAGACAAATTTTACATCTGCGTCTCCGCATTAACTGTCATACTACGGATATTTACATAGACTTCATGTGCCGCTTTTTAATCAAATGTCCCAACCTGAAATCCTTACAACTTTTAGGAATGTATGGAATTGGAAATAGTGAGCAGATTATTCACTTTCCAGATGGTATTGATCCAATGGACGAACGGAAGAAGCTGGAAACCGTTTGGCCGAGCAATTTGGAGTTCTTGTCGTTCGATGACATTGATAATCAAGATGAAAGTCTCTTGAAAGAAATATGTGTACCACTCATGTTTGAAAAACCCATCTGGCTAAATATCATAAAACCAAGTAAGATTATTCAAATGTCAAGCATATGCAAGTTAAGTTTTATTGTTCGATCTGCCAGCCAATTGTCATCCCTTCTGGACTTAAACCTACTCGTCACTGAAATCTCCTTGTACGTATCGATTTTTCAAACAGATTGTCAAGGGGAGATGGTTTGTGTTTTGCTTTTCAAGGTGCTAGAAAAATTTAAAAGTACGTTATCTTACGTACTCATTGATGTAGCACCTAATGCATTAAAATTCCGTCGTTCAACTATCGATCTCAAAATTTTGTCTCTGGACTTGCCCAAGCTGACTACCTTATACTTGATAAACTTTCCACTACCCGCAATGGACTCCTTGTCTGATTTAAAATCATTACATTATCTTTATATTAAAGGCGGAACATTTGCTTCAAGCAAACTCAATTTGGTTTTGAGCCCAAATGGTTTTGAGATAGCACAACTATTAATCTTAAAACAGAATTATCCATTCCATGCGCCGTATTTCTCAAACGTTTGGAATATTTTTCCAAGACTTCGTGAGTTTCATTTCACCAATATTATCGATAATGCAAATAATACAGGTGTTTCTCGATGCTACAGACGTGACATGGCTGACAGACATGCTTATTTTTGTAAATTTGAAATATGTCGTCATTTACAGAGCAATAAGTTAAAGATGGTGATATGTGAAATAATTAAGCAGCAACATAAAAGCGGAAACGTTTTGTAATTAATTCATTCAACTGCAAATCAGGTAATATTTAACGTAAACGTAGGGACGTCCACAGAAAAGTGTTCGAGAAAATAAACATTTTGTAGTGCTTGGCCTTAAATGGTTTATTCGTATTTTTAATTAACTTTATTTGTATGCCGATATATAAGAAAATCATTACACGCATTAAACATTAAGAAATTAATCCAAAATAGAAATAAACAAAAGTCAATTATCATTTTCAACCAAATGCCACGTATTTTTGTTAAGCATACCCTAAAATAGGTATGTGATTCATTCGATGTAATTGGGAAATAGCAATTTATATTGTGTAAATGTAAGTTAAGATGATTGTATGAAATACATTTGTTTCTATTAAAACATTTTAAATAAATTGAATAATTCTGCCTGGGTCAAAATTGTTGTAAAAATATGCCTTATTTACCCATTATTAAATAGTTGATTGTGAGGCTGTTTGCTAAGTTAACGCAAGTCAATGGTGTAAGCACATCCACATAATTATGCGACCCGAACATCCCTCTTATGGGTTGGCAGCTTTTGAAAAATTGTCGTTTCCATTGTAACTCTCGTTCGGTGCAAGATCCTAGCCTTAGGCCATTTGCCATATCAACATGCAAGAGTCAAAATGTTTGCTGGAAACTTGTGAAAATCTTTCCCATTCCAGTCAAAATTATAATTACAACGGCCATAGTATAAGGGTACATGGGAACAAATGTTGCCAAGGAAGCCATATTTTCTTCGGCGTCGGGTACCAACTTAATAATAATGGTTAAGCTTATCGCCTCAGCCACAGTAACCATACAGATAATACAAGTCATTTGCCAACCCTGTTGAATTTTATTCATGAGCAGAGCCAAAACTTGGATATTACTGTACCGCTTTGCCATTTCAAAATGATGGATATCCTGTCCAAGAGACAATACCATAAATCTATAGAAAAATATTTATGACTTTAGAAATTCTCCCAATTAAATTATTGTATTTTTAATTACATACCTTTTAATGCAGTTTTCTAAACTCATGACGCACATCACACCTAGTCCAGCCAATGTGAAAGTTACCGTTGTCACGACTGAGAAAGTCGACAAATTTTGTCAAAGATTCGGGGATATTCCTCAATCATTTGGGAACCTTAGAAAACAGAGAATCCTAATTATAATTTCTTTTAATTTTTATACCTAAATTTAAAACCTAAAATCTATCGTTGTATCCTTGAAACTAGTAGAGTTAACACTACACTACAGTACGACTAACAATTGGGAAATGGTAAACATTTTGTTTTTTCAACTACACCGCTGCAGTTGATTACATTACTTAATTATTCTTGCTGCATACTTACATTTCTTCCCAAGCATAATTGCCTATTCAAATTGAGACATTTAGTTCCTGAAGCTGACCATATATGTAAATTACATTTATAAATCTTATATACCAGCAGTTATTGCTTTGTTCTCGTGTTTTCATCTCTATCATTTCGTTCCCAGTAGGGAATGATTGCCCTAGAATGCATATTTTCCGTGTCCATTTAAAATGAAAAGCAATTTTAAGAAATGCGTATACTATTGTATTTACCTAAATACTCTGCCTCAGAGCCAATTTCTGTTGATATCTAAATATTATTTACATGCCATTTATTGGAAACTATAATAATTTAGCACAGATTAATCTTCCAAAAACCATTCACAATAATATCTCCATTACTTAAATTCACTTCCCAGTAGGGAATGATTGCCCTAGAATGCATATTTTCCGTGTCCATTTAAAATGAAAAGCAATTTTAAGAAATGCGTATACTATTTTATTTACCTAAATTTTCTGCCTCAGAGCCAATTTCTGTTGATATCTAAATATTATTTACATGCCACTTATTGGAAACTATAATAATTTAGCACAGATTAATCTTCCAAAAACCATTCACAATAATATCTCCATTACTTAAATTCACTACATAAACTGAAAATATCAAGCATTATCGTGCCAGTTAGCTATTAAGTCCTACCTCCATAAAGAAATGCTTTAGAGGTCGATTATGAAATCAAAAATGGGAAAGCATTGCTCAACTCTATAAAATCTCTGAACCAGAGACCAGCACTTAGATTAAAGTCGCCTTTTGTCACTGTTACGATGCTTGTCATGCTAATCAACTGTTCAACGTCAAGCTAACCTCTTCACTCTGTTTGAAAACCATGTAATTAAAAACCTAGCATCATACTTCAAAACTATTTACTAAAACTGTAATTATTGTAGGCAGTAGTTTTATCTGTAATGATCGAAAAGTTACTTACACGATGATAAGCTTATTTTTATATTTCATAGTATCATGCCCACTGACTGCTAACGTATCATATGCATAATATGCTTTGGTTAAGTTGCCTATTGAATAGACCTTGATTTTTAACAAAGATTTTATAGATATAACATTTTCCCCTTTATGTCGACGGTTAGTGCTTGTCGAATTCGTATGTGATTTGCACTCTGATGAATACTGAATCTATTTTAATATATTATATAATATTAATGACTGCTATCAAGCATTTACTAAGATAGCATGATATGCTCTGTTTTAATTTTAGTTAGAAATAAATTGAATATTAAATCAGATTATTATATCTTATATAATAATTTTTAAAGTATGGAACGTCACGTCAGTCAAAAAGTAGATACAAAAGTAGAGAAATTGTGTTACGAATTATTTATTATTCACATGCTTCTGTTTCAGCAAGATAATTAAATAGGTTGAGATATCGTATCGGGAAATGGTTGCGGTATACGTATGAATTTTATTACGTCTAGAAAATTATACTGAAAATATGACGGAATGTATGGTTAAAATAATTTCGATTTTCTGGATGCACGCGTAATGGATTTCTTACTAAGTATTGATTTCTTGTCTAATGCATATTTTTACATTAAAATGACTTACTTACGTAAGTTGGTTTTATAAAAAACCATTTACAACATGGAATATTATACTATCCGCATTATAAAGCAACCAACAGAAGATGGTAAGTCGAGTCGACAGTATTTAAAAGAATATCCATCCATCTGAATTTACATCAAACAAAAAACACGACGTTCCTATCAATTTGTTTCAAAGTTTTTAAATTATTTGAAAGGACGAATGGAAGGTGAAGGTGTTGTAACGCCATTACTTTGGCAAGCAATTCAAATATACAGATTCAGTTACGGTCTAATCCCATCAGTATTTGTGGACATCAAAGTTGGCCAACCAGGAAATATTCGTCTCTATTTTAAACTTCCAACACCCAAAATGTTGGGATTAATGTGGATTTTTATTGTTCTTGTTGGGGCTTCGATTGGGTGTACCGGCCTGCTAGGAATTCTTGTAAAGTTGCTGTATACGGGTGGAATTTCGCACTTCAGCATTCTGGAAATGGCCTGGGTAATTTTATACCTGACATGTGGTCTGTTGTTTTTATCAGTTGTGAAAACACTTTTCGATAGCAGAGATCTACTACCGCTTACAAACGACTTTCTTTCCAATGGACTACGCTTTGGTACTTATCATAAATACTACTCGTAAATAGAATCTACTTAAAACATACTAAGAAATTGTGGTTCAAAACATTCTTCTCTTTTTGCAAATTTAGGAATTCCACTTCACAGGCCACCAAATGATATTGCGGGTTCTCTACTAAATTGCCAGATTGTCTTTCTCATTCTCTTTGGAATTCCACTACCATTTCTTCTCGTTATGTTACAACTTGATCCATGTACCTTTTTTCTTAAAGAATATATTCTACATCCTCCGATTGAACAAACTGCTATAGAAATATTAACCGCCACGTCTTTTTCACTTTTTTCGGCAATACTTGTATGCTTCATTGCTTGCAAATATTTCTTCTTGATTTTACTCTATGCCATAATGATGGCAAGTCAGGTTAGAAATTATGGAAAAACATTTCTAAGTCTCAATGTGTCCGAGTCGACCCTTGCAAAATGCTATATTATGTGCAGAATAGTAGTAATGATTTCTCAAAAGGCAGTTTCAGAATTAATTTTTAGTTTGGTTGCATGGAGTATTGTCTTCTTGACATTATTGGCTTGGGTGAGTATTAGTTGTTTTAGAATATTGCCGATTTATTTAACTTTCGCTACTGCATCAGAAGCTATCTGTGTTGGGGTATTGTTTATTTGTCTATTTAGAATAGTCATTTATGCCAGACTTAATAGTATTGAGCTTGTGGAGAGGAAGAGAACGCAGTTTTACGGCTACGATAGACAAAGATGGAATTACTACTATAGAAGTATTTATGCCAGACTTAATAGTATTGAGCTTGTGGAGAGGAAGAGAACGCAGTTTTACGGCTACGATAGACAAAGATGGAATTACTACTATAGGCGAAAATGGATGGCACAACAAGAACTACCGATTACATGCGGCAGTCACTTTGCTATGAGCAAACATGCAATAACAAATTACCTTGGCGTTTTGAACACAAATATCACAAATGCTATTCTTTTAGTTATTCCTTAAGTCTGTTAATATTTAGTGTACATATTGTGATTGTTACCTAAATTTAGACTGGATTTATTACTAACTTTGCACCAACATAATTAAAAGTCACTTTGTGAACATGAGTTGCAGAAAAGTTTCAATTGGTTTATAGTGCATTAATGTATAATGTTATGTTATGACCATTGATTGCCACTGGCCCTTACACTTATTTTCTAGCATGTTGTTCACAAGCAGGTTTAACAAATGTCTTTTACAATGGGTGGCTCTGAAAAAGTGGTAATATTATATAACCAAGTAAAATGGCAAATTAATATAACTTTTTATTAAAACAGAATTGTAAAATCATTAAAATATTATTGTCTACTGATTAGGTAATATAAAACAGGAACAACGCGTAATAATACGCATACACAACAATATATATACATAATATAACAATTTATCATCTTACTAATTATATCTCCTGCACAGCACATATTCTCTCGCATTATTTGTTACGTAAAAAATTAAAATTTCGTTCATAAAAAGACTTTTCTAAAGATAATAATTAATCAATTATATTATTACTACAATCTTGTGGCGGTTTCGTCAATAATTATCTAGTGAAATTCAATAACAGTCAAAAGTACAATATAAACAGACTTTAACAAAGTTAAAATTTTGCAAAATATATTAATTTACACGAAAATGTTGGCATATAGACATGTGTCTCGTTTTTAAAATAGTTTAAATAGGTTACTTATGAAGAATGTGCATGTACATACACAGCACATGAAAATGTCAACAGTAATTAAAATTATTAAAACAACGATAACGTATACAACTTTCTCCTTAAATTATTTTATAGCATGAATGTTGCTCTGAATTCATACTGCAGCTGCTGAAACTCCTCATTTGACACGTTCTCTAGAGACCACCCATGGAAGGGAAACCTTTCCACGGAATCATTAAACCGTCCATTGAGCAGAGATCGAATTCCATTAATGGTAACCTGTGTAATAATGTAATTAAAAATACATGTACAGATTAAAATGTTTCTAACTTTTGTAATAAAAATGTACCCATACATCATAATTTTATAAAATGAATACGCATCATACCGTCTTCACTGGAGTTTTACTGGTCAAATGAAACTCTTTTAATTTCATGTGACGAAAGACCAACTCGAAAAGACGGTCCGTGATATTTGGCATAGAATCCAGACCATCCAAGGTTAATTTTTTCAGATCTGTAAAAATAAATTATGTAAAAAGTAATTATTATAATAACTCATCATTATATCTTTAAAATGTTTAAACCAAGTTACTTGTCAACTTCAGGAACACAGGATCCTCTTCAGTCTCCCCAACAAAGGCAGTCTGATCCAGCCCCTGACATTCTTCCAGAACCACCTCCTCCAGCAATGGAAGCCCACTCCAAAGTTTTCCCACCTCGTCATTCCCTCCTTGCCAATTTGACAAATTAAGTTTCCTCAACTGTCCACAAGTTTCCACAATATCCTTAGCCATTGGACAAGGTAGCCGGGTCTTTCCCGTAGCAGCAGCGTCCTTATCATATCCAATCCTCAGGTCCCTTAAACCCTCCCGCTTTGTCAGTTTTAAAGAAAAAGTCCAGCAACTGGTGTGTCGCCGCGCCCACAAAATTTTGCGATCCGTGTAAATTTTCCGAGTCAACATTCACTTGTAAAATCTCCAGTTTAGGCCAACTCGGTCTGGGTCTCATGCCACCGTGAACAAATAAACTGTAGCTGCAATCACTCGTAGATGGAATGATAACTTTTTTGAGATTTGGAAGATCCGTCTGGAACATAATCCCGTGTACATTTTTCACCGAGACCAACGCCTTAGCCAACTGCTTAATGTCCGGCTCATAGGTGTCAATTATAGCGAAAATGGCAACATCTACATTCATCAATTTAAACTTGTAATCTCTGCATGTGTCAAGGAGACTCAAAAAATTTAAGTGATTTCCGGTGTCCTTGTAATTTTCCAGGTCGTAATATTTCAGCACAGGGACTTCATTTGGGTTTGTCATAACCCAATATTTCAGAGACTCTGTGACACAGCCAAATGGACCATCCTTGTAACCACTGGAGCCCTCAATGACATTCTTGTACAGTGGGTGTTTCACGTGCTCCAGGGCACAACAAAATTTAATAATGTCCAGGGCATAGTTCTGGTCAAATCCGTCCGATCCCTCAATTTCGTTGAGAATCAAAGTTTTCACATTTTTGAAGGTGACAGGAAAGTAGCACAAATCTCGGGGCACGGTCATACCATTAACTCTCACCGTGTAACTACCCAATTTTCGCAATCGGGCGTCAGTCTTTTCAAGTTCCAGGTACTGGAGATTTGTCAATCCCAAATAAAAATTGTCTTCCGACTTGGAAAAGCATGTGGAAAAACATTTTACTCGGATATGACTAATTTGGCGGCCGTAAAGAAGTAAAAACTCGGGAATACTTTGATCCTCGAAAAAGTTGCGGCTGGAATTGTTCAGGTAAATGTGTGAAGTGGGTAAATCCCGTTGAATAAAATCTCGAAAGGTGTGGTCAGTGTCGTTAATTTCCCTTTCCTGGGCGGTAAAATTGTGACGAATGAAGTCGTCCGCGAAATGTTTTGTGGTTTTGCAAACCCGGCGGAGACGCACAAGATCATTTTGTTTGAGAAGGGGAAAGATGCAGTTGTAAAGCTATAAAAATATTACAAACAATTAGCAAAATATGTCATGAGAATTTGTTTGTTAGTTAATAATCATTTAACAACATTAATTATTTTCTTGATCTTACCACTTCCTCTGGAATGGTAATTAGGGTTGGAACTACTGATTGTGAATCCTGTTCCTCCATAATTTTTGCCGTGATTAAATTGACGTAAATTAAATGTCACTAATTTTATAGCAAAATATAATGCTTTCCTTTTCACTCAGCCCATCACCAACAACCACGTCAGCTGGATAGCACCAAACTATGCTTTGGCTGGGTTACCTATTTGCTTGCTCTTTCTCCAAATTTTTTTTTACAAAACCCTACAAATACTTTGTTTCTTTTTTGGCATCGGTTTTAGGTTTATAGAGTTCTTATGTGTTTTGAGCTCTGCAGAATAATAAGTCGGATTTGGAACGCGCAATAGAACATTAGCAAGCATACTATTATGAAGTTTTTCGCTTGGTTTTTAAATTAGACTATGTGTATATAAATTAAATGCTAAATTAGATTATAAGATAGCTCATATACAGGGTATTTCATAGTTCTTACGACAAATTTGCACAAGAGATAAGAAGCTCAAGATAAGAGATATGGGGCAAAGCAAGGTGAAGCCTGATTCCTGATGCTTTAAACTATACCTCTGTGCTTTTTCCTTTTTTATTTTTCACTTTTGTCTCGATGAAAACCATCGCTAAAGAAGCGTTTCCAAAACGCGTCATTTCCTACTTCTAAAATAGTGCTGATAGGTCAAAGGTTAAAACCCTGAAACATTTTACCAATGATGGTAAACAATGAGACATGATACACAATATTATAGGAAGGCATTTGGCTACAAAAAACTAATCACTCAAAAATTATGGGTCGACCATTGACCGTAGGGAAGCCCTAAACTGAGAGACTAAATTTTTCAAACGTTCGAAAAGAACCCATCTATATCAGTGCGCGCAGCGCTTAAACACTAAATTGCTACCCACCAACGTTACACCAAATTAAAGCTAAGAACCTGTGGATAAAATCCTACACTAAGCAGGTCGCCCTAAAATACATAAAAAATCAGGAGAAGCGCGCAAAAA
>JAHZMV010004892.1:0-26660 GCA_027743765.1 Coecobrya sp. COE2 | reverse complement strand
TATTAATGGTCAAACTGGGGCTGTTAATGACTAGCATAAAGTACAATGAGCAGGTGTGAAACTGAAGTCATTTATACAGCATTCACAACGCACATTATGTTCAGTCATTAAAGCTATATAAGTAATTTATTGGGTTTTCTACTGGTGCCATTGGTTCTCATCAAGTCTGAATGTGAAACTTTAACTGATGAACACACATGAACGTTAATAGATTTTGTTCATTTGTTATCTGTTATCGTTTCCCCTTAACTTCACCGAAATTACATCAACATTTCGATTGAAATTAGAGCAACAACTTACATTGCACCGCAGCTGCCTACTTTCTAGGAAAAGGCTAATGTTCTTTTACTCAGCACTTTGATACTTGATACGCTTCATGATGGCATTTTTTTATGTTTTAAACCATAAACCACACCACAAGAGCTACGACGACAACTAACGACACCCACCACCACTCAGTCAGAGAAGAACGTTGACATTCCATGTAATCCATGATCCCCACAACATCATCCAGTTAATTTCAACATGATACAAGCAACGTCTGCAATTACATATATTCGATTTATGCCTATGGATGATGTTCAGATCAGCAAAATCATGCATATCAAGTCAACTATCACATGAGTGGAAAAATTCATGTTATTTTTTGCGTTAGTATATGCAAGTTGGTTATTTTACTAATTATCGCAATCGCCAGCCAACTCCTTAATTTTATGTAATATATAAAAAATTCTCTTGAAGCCATGACTCATGACTCATTTCACAATCCAAAACGCTCCTGTTCCAGGTTTTTATCTATGTGCCTATATAATATTATCGCACATTTTGTAGTGCACTGCTATTTTATTTATTATGTAATATGTACTTAATTCTGATCTCTCTGCCGCATGCCAGATCTGTTGTTTATTTACCGTATTTAGGGAAGTGGACAAATTTTAAGCAGTAATATTTAAACTAGCTAAAACTTATGTTTGTCAATACATACAAAAGTAAACGTTATAGAAAGCCACACAGAATGACAAATGCTAAGCCACCTCAGAATTTTAGTAATAACAATGTAAAAAATCGTGATGTTTTTTTCAAACCCCCCACCACGATAATAATAGAAGAATTAATTTATTATGTAATATGTACTTAATTCTGATCTCTCTGCCGCATGCCAGATCTGTTGTTTATTTACCGTATTTAGGGAAGTGGACAAATTTTAAGCAGTAATATTTAATCTAGTTATTTGCATTTACTAGTTTATGTTTGTATCAACGGTTATGTATTTTTCTTGTATCTTTAAATGTTATAGAAAGCCACACAGAATGACAAATGTTAAGCCACCTCAGAATTTTAGTAATAACAATGTAAAAAATCGTGATGTTTTTTTCAAACCCCCCACCACGATAATAATAGAAGAATTAAGCTTTAATTGAAAGCTTTGTCCCCAAAATGGTGTCGTTGGGTCCAAAAACATTAAAAATGACACAATAAAACCAAATTCTTTTCTATTTCTGTACACACGTAACTGTGTGCGTGAGAGTACAATGATCTACATTATAAAGCATAACACCTAGTTCTCAATTATTTTAAAAAATGCTTCAATCCCCCTAATTTTTATTAAATCATCATTTAAGTGCAGTGCATAATGTGCAACGGCACCAATTATTCAACAATGTCCTCCACACAGCAATATGTTGTGCTCTTGCTCGCCATTCCTCCTCCTCCTCCGATGCATTTTTAACACTGACAATTTTACAACTCATGTTGCCTCTATAGTAAGGGCTCCTTATCCAACATTTTATTATCACTGCAGGACCTCCACAAAACCACTTTTTTGCTTAGGTACTACCTGATTTGTTAAATAACATGAGCTTCTAGCAGGAGTAAAACTTATAATTAATTTTACATGCACACCACACCACCACCAGCTAGCCTTTTGTCGTTGTCGTCGTTGTTCGTATTTTCGTAATAGCCCTCAGAAAGGCTCAAGGTTATGCCATTCATATTTCTTACTTATCTCACTAACTCTCTGTATTGTTGTCTGCTTCTCTTCTGTTATCGTTCGTACTTCAACTTCATGTTTGCATGAATGTCTCCTGTTCAGGTTTGTTTGTTACTGTCGATATATATATATCACTATACATAACTAATAATGCCGATGTCGAACCAAAATATCCAACCAAAAAGTTTTGTGGAGGAATAAAATGAATTGTTCATATTATCCATACGACAGCTAAAGAAAGAACCTTGCACATCGTCATCATCATCGTCAAGCTGCTCTGCTAGTTACAAAAACAACCATTTCATCTGTCTGTTGTAGAATCATTAATATTTTGTATGAAAATGCAACCCTTTTCGATAATCGTACAAACTCAGCAAAGAAGCAGGAGTGCAGCAGCTATTTATATTTTTGTTTACCAATAAAAATTATATTAATACTTTTGCTTAGTCTCTGCCACGACGGTAGCTGCCATACCACACAATCGTCAATCACTATCCACATTCATCATCGTAAAATGGAATCTGATATCCTTTTAGTGTGCTTGCCTAATAGCAGTTGGCATTTGGAGAATATTATCCAAGACAAAAATATTCCATTCTCTTCACGTTTCTCTCAAAGAGCCTCTCTATCTGTTTCACTAAACATGTTATGTGCATACATTAATTAGACAAAGTGAAGCAGATAATATTACGATGCAAGGTATGTACAATACGACTAGCAGCAAAGCGCAGTATTGGCTTCCTTCTGGGGGATGGACAAAAACTGGCAAGGCAAACGAACGGATTTTGTGTGACTTTGACTTTTGTCATGTTGAAAAAGGAACATTGAAAATAAAACTTGAGTAACTTATATATACACATATAGCAAGTAATAAACTTAAGTATACTGAAGGGACAAAGCTTTTGCTTGTTTGAGTATTGACAAGAACGGTAAGAATATTATTATTAGCATTCGAATATTTTGTTCATGAAGTAATAAAAGCCATGAAAAGATTAAAAGTCCCACGAACGACCAAACTAACAAGAGTCACAAACTGCGTCGGCTGCTCCTGTTGTACAACAACTTGTTAGAGAAAAAAATCTTATAAAAGACTGTCACTGTCACAATTGATGTGTGAAGGCGTCTCATGTTACACTAATGAATTTACAAAATTAATTTGCTATGCCCAGCGCTTTCATAAAACATTGTACAAGTTAAAAAACATGTATTTTGGTTAGTTAGCTAATATACCAATGATAAGCGATCGGCCGCATGCTAATATCTTTTGGCAACATTAAAAAGTCAGTAGGTTGGCTACTAGATAGAGTTTGAGTATTCAATTCAATCAATATATAGTCATCATCATCATCGTCACGTAAGACAGAACAAATAATCATAAAAAAAAGTTTGGTAATGAATCAAAATGAATATTTTTTTTATTTTTCGAACGGACGGATAATGAATGACAGACGTATGCAAATTTTTTTAACGCCTACTGCAGCACACATGCACATCACACACGCTCGCTTTGATTTTGACAAGTTTATTTTTACACGTTCGCTCTTGACTTTATTTGTTCAGTTGAAGGCAGCGTCGCATCAGGCGTAAGTGTGGTCCGTTTTTTAAAATGGAAAAGCAATAAAAACAAAAGTGCATTCAGATTCAGAGTGCTCAATATCTCTCACAATAATTAACCTATAAAAGGGTATAGAGTTGAGAGTTGCTGCTGCTGAAAATATGCTGAGTACTTGATATTTTTAACAGTAGTGCCTCATTCATTCCCGTCCCGATGACCATCACTCATTTTGTAACATTTTTTTTTGGTTAACAGAAGCAGTGTGTGTGACAAAGCTGCAATGACTCCACTGCTACTGCAACGGACCATTTACTTTTACTCGTGTTCACCCACCACTGTTTGCTGACGGTGCATAACTGCATTTGGTGATAAAGAATGGCCACCCATTCATTTCACCCTCGTCCATATATATTCCAAGGAAAATCCAATGTAGTTTTGGCAAGTGTTCACTTTTCACCTATATGCATGTTTTGTTTTACCCCACTTATTTTTAGTAGAGGAGTTGTAACAACTAGTGGCAACCTTTATAAGGGAAACTAAGGCTCTTCTAGTTTCTGAAGAGATCTCAACTCTTGTATGGAAGTACACGAATATTTATCCTATATTTTCCCCTACTCAAAACTAGAAACCTTTTGCTTTAAAAAAGTTTTATCTATTGTTCACTCAAAAAGCCTTGCTTTATAAGAAGATATAACATATATACCTAAGCACCTGTTGCACTGACGTTTTTTATAATCTGTTTAGCTTTGTTGTTTCATTGTTTCGCTCGGCTTTCTTTATTTTCTCTCCTTGAGAGAGGATATATTTTTTCAGCAATGACGTTAAATGATTTTGACATGACGCTAGCATTTATAAGCTGCTTCGATTTTTTCTAGAAAACATTGTCGTATGACAACTAATATAACCGCCAGCATCGTTTCTCGTAAAGTTGCTGCACAAATTTGAATTTGCATTGACATGTAATGCCACAACACATACCATACATATGTCAGTGACATACAACAGCTTTTATAAACGAACAAAAACCGAAGCATGTAAAAATAACTATTGTGTTCAAATGTCGTAGGTGGCTGCTATTTTTCGACTGAATACTTGTGACTTTTTACTTGTAAAAATATGAATAAAAACATGGGTAAAAACAGAACGAAAGGAAATTTACTATCAAACGCGTCATATATGTGTATTCTATTGACACCCACAAAAAATGGGAAAATTGATACGGGAGAAAAATATTACCCATCCTCCAAAATTGTTTATCCTTGGTCGTTGGCCTACCTGAGTTATGTATGCTACATTTTTCTTCACAAAACTCCTCGTTTATCGACCTATTAAATTAGTAGAATGGTTTATAGGAATAGTTTGAGCATCGCATTACGATGATTCCACGGATGCCAGTATAATCGTTGATGTCTGAGCGTCATCATCAGCTATCAAACCAAGCCAAGCCAATTATTATACTGCTATCATGTCTTAATCAAACCACAGAAGCATGACCCAACAGCAAATGTACCGCAAAACGGCGTGGTCTTTGTTGCCAAATGGAAGAAAATGTCAAAAATTAGCACTGGAAATTTCTTGTTGACTCTTATTACTGTGCCATTCGCAAGTAAATGCATGAACAACAATGCAAGGCACGGCAAGACAAACACTTTATAAGAACAGATTCATTCATGATTTTCCAACAGATTCATGTAGCTGAGGTGAACACTAACACGGAATCAGATATATTATTTATAGAACTAATATTAAAAATTGAGACTTACATCAGTATTGACAGAGAAATTGCATCCAGCTATCCAATCCAGCGTAGTAAAGTATAAAGTATACTTTTTTTTCACTACACCACCACCTTCTCCAGTTGTCGTGTATCCGTCTTTATGCTTTCTCTCTTTCTTACTGACTTTTCTCGTTGTTCCAATCAAAATGTAAAGTAATTAAAACTTGTTTGATGACAAGGGGTAGAAAATGTGTGTCACAATGCGTAGTTATAATAATACAATGGGCATTAATTGTTATGTCGATCTCTGCAGCTTTTATTCTTGAGAAACAATTATATTACTTTTCTAATACGTTCATGGCAATCTTGTAGCAAGTTTCCTTGCTTCTGCTTGCCTATTCAATTTTGTTGGCTGAGTTGTGATTTTGTGAGGTGAGATCAATTTTTGTAGCTTATGCAGAGGAATTTATAACCATATGTGGCTTTTTCGCAGCAGAAGAAAAAGGAAGAAGCTGGGGTTTTTGCTTTATGGCTTTCGTTTTCAAACAACTTGGCGATATGTGAAGATGACGATAATAATAATATATGACGGTCTTTTCGTCTTGTCGTTTTACAGTTGGTAACAAAGTAAGTTGTAGAAGGAATACAAGTGTGGTCGCTGTTTACCACTGTAATGTAATTGACTTGCGTAACTTAATTTTCTCTCTCTGTTGCTCCCTTGTGGTATTAGCTTTAGTAGCTCTGCACTGTTGAAAAAATTGATGAGGTGAATGCTGACGGTACTTGCTTCTCTTGTTGCTTCAATTCACTTGAGAGATGTTCAATGTTCAAATCCAACAAATCTCTGGCTAAAGTGTCAAATCCGTTGTACGTGGTATGTATATATGTATGTATGTAGATGTGTGTGTCCGTCCGTAGAGGAATGTATTGGTAAACTAGTTTCTCGGGGATGTCGGAGAAATATTATAAATGCTAACAAGTGGACTGAATAGGGATGATGAGTTGAGTTGATCCAAGCTTTTTAGTAGTAGTAGTAGTAATAGTGATAGTACGTACAGTGGGTTATCACACAAAAAATATTATTACAGGTTATCATACAAAATATAAAAGACCAGCAGCAGCAGCACACTCAGCCACCCATACGACAAGGATGATATGCATCCACCAACTGAACTGATCAAGGTAAGGTGGTTTGGATGTGGTATTGGCGGATGGAAAAGCTGGAACTCCAAGCAATATAGCAGCAGCAGTAACTTAACCAACCAGTACTACAACTCCAGGAGAAGAGTCACCAAACCACACGTACACAGGAGAACAAGTGAACAGATAGATGTATATTATGTGCGTACGTATTCTTCTATCGTGAAGCTCCTGATGTACTCTTCTAGTTGTGCACACCACCAGTTTAGGCAGCAGCAAGCACACCACCACCAACAACTGAACAGGAGATGATGATGCCTAATAAATTTTTCTGTATTCCTCTGCTTCAAAGTATGTAGTTAAAGTAGTAGCAGATCACACTCTGCTATTCTCACAAAACTCGCAACTCACATAAAGCTTGTTCCGTGTTTCACTCCTCAGCAGAATAAATCTGAGCAGCAGTCACTTTAGCTGAGATTAAGGTAGCTCTTTGAATAGTTACAGTCAAAGTCACAGTTTTCAGAGTTGGACCTGAAGACGAGGTTCAACGATAAGCAAGGTCCGTGTGGAGTTGGATTTTCGTCGTCTTCTTCTTCTTCTTCGTTCTTTTCATCAACAAGTTGCTATCTCTTGTACAAGGTTATGTTCGCAATGGTATATTATATCGAAGATAATGTGTATAGGCATTCATATGCCTATACGTGTGGGTAGGCAATTTGATATGCTCTCTCTCTCAACAGATAATAGTCTCAAATCAATGCAAAAATAATACGTAACAGACTCACAATAAAACAAAACTATTGATTGGCATATAAAAGGATTTTTGTTTTAGAGTTCAGGTTTTTAAAGGGTGGTGATGATTATGGTCGTGATAAAGGTATTCACTTTTACTTTACGTAAGACTTTGCTTGTGCAGAATAGAGCAACCTGTTTTCATCCCAAAGAAGGAAATAGGCTGCTGGCGATGATGCGATGTGAAGAGGAGAGGAATGAGAGGACCGTGAAAAGCTATATGGGGCAAGGTAAGATACAGCAACCGAAATTCAGCAGCTGAATATATTGGAAGGGCGAAGGATTATCTCTAGCATATATTGCAAGCTTGATAAACTGGATTTTTTCGCGATTAATTCAGGTTATAAAACTGTTCTTTTTTCTGTAGACTTGTTCAGATTGTTATTATGTAAGTATGCCGTTCTGATGATTTTGAATGAGGATCAAACGATGGTTTTGCTTGGATTTATACGAAAAAAACTGATAATTTCTATGTGCTTCCATATGCATATAAATTTTTAACATCCATTTATCAAATATTGAAAGCAGAACTATTGGATATTAACTGTTTGGAAGCTAGTCTGTCTGACAAGGTTGCAATCTGTATGGCTCACCGACTGGTTTTTTTAATAGTCTGCTGAGGTGTGATTAAATATGTTTGAATTCCACTTTTGTGGTTTATAATAGATGACTTTGTATTTGTAATCCAGGTTGATGAAAGATTAACTGTAATCTGGCACAATTAGGATTGCGATGACGCTTCCACGAATCAAATTGAGAGTGGAGTATTTTTAGATATTATATTTTTCTGGGATCCAAAAATATGGTGTGGTGTCTGGGGTAGTGAGTGAACAGGATGCTTTTAGTGATGACGGTCCATAAAATATATAGAATTTGATAAATAGTGGAATGCTTCTTCTTCTTCTTTCTGTTAAAATAATTCAATGTATAATAAAAACAAGATAAGATGAAAGGATTCACACGAAAATCAACAAACATCATGTTTAGGTGTTTGTAAGCAAATCATGTTTCTAATTCTTCTTCTCTGGACAAATATTTATTTACGAGCACAAAAACAAACAACCAATTATCGGCTTCTTTTTTCATGACAAATATTTTTTATATCAAAATTAGATATTATGTAAATTTTTGCGTACCAGTCTCAACGAAAACAAAGGGTAAAAATTATTCCTTTCGAAATCATACACTTTTAATTCATCATACACGGCAGAAAAAAACTTGAAAACCAATAAAACACGCACAAAGTTGACAATCGCGAATAATTGAGAAAAAATGAAAGCAAAAAACCTGATCTACATAATAAATTACGTATTGAATACCTGGCTGGAGAACGAAACTGGAGATAAGAAAACTATTTTTTACACTTTTTCTCCCTCTCCTTCTTCTACAGAAACTATTGCTCTTATTATAAAAGTCTCCTTCTTCTTGGTTGGAGATTAGTGTCCGTCGTCGTCACTCATTCACTCTCCTCGCGCACACACACTGATCATCATGATGATGTTCCTCAATAATCGCCATGCTGCAGCTGCATACACATAGCATTGTTGCATATATATCAAGTACGTTAACTAGAAAATCCATAAAGAGACGTAGACAGACAAAGACACAGACAGACGCAGAAAAACGCTATATTATAGAAGTTATCAGAGTCTGTATATAGCAATGTAGCAAGCATAGAAGTTAACACTCACAATCAACCGTATACACAAAATCATACGGGAAAGAAGAAAAAAACGTAATGAAACTACCTGTGTTACCTGTGATTGTGAATCCTTAAGCTTTAAGCAATATGCAATCCGCACAATATCAATGTATAGGTGGCAGCAATAAGACACTCTGAAAATTCTTCGTATTTGCTGTATAGACGAAGTAAGTTGTGTTCACTTATCATTCAAGATAACATTCTAAATATGCAGCATATTATATACTTGTTGCATCTAACTCATTGTTGCTGTAACGCACAGTGCTTTTCAACTACATACATGAGCATTGGTATTGTAAAACGTTGGTGCAAATAGCAGAAAATCTTTAGCTGGAATTGCATGGGTATTTCATATTTTACAATAATTTCTCATTTTAACGAAATGTACGTAGTATGTAATAACAACGTGGGTAAGCACACAATCATCATCACCTGGATTCGTCCTTTGTTGTATGCAAGCATGAAATAACATTTACTTGTGTTATATGACTACTTCAACAAATTGTAATGCACGTACGCACGGAAAACGATAAGGTACCAAAATCCAAAAGCAAAAGTACAAACAACAAAGTAAAACGTATGATTTTTCATGAATTTGACTGCCTACACGTGTGTGTGTTCATCTATAATATTAGCTTGTATAATTTTTTGGCTGCGGAGGCTGTGTAAGGTAGCCCTTTTTAAGTGGCTACTGTATGAACGGAGAACATTTAACAGTTTGGTGTAGTTGTGTTGCTGAAAAATCTGAAGGAACCTCACAAAAAGTGCCTTAAAATTAAAATGTATTATGTAGCTTGAGGTTTATCAAAGTTTATCAAAATGCACATTGTACCAAAATATTGTCTTCCTATTAAGTGACGGAAACACGAACCTGAATAATAATGCATTTATTGATTTTCCTGTCTTGCCATGAATGTCCGTCGGTCTTTCCTCTTCATGTAGAAACGATGAGCTGATACTTTCAACAAGCTTGGAATTTTTTGATGAAATCAAACAAAAACCGAATCTTCTAGTAACTGAGTCATGTTTCTGTCTTATAATTCTTGAGTGACTAATCGCATCTTCTGGAATGATTTTCTATCATGCTACTGTCCATTCGTCCGCTCGTGCTAATTTTCAGCAAATGCAATCAGTACTTTCCATAAAACTTATTACATTTACAGTGAAAACCGAATGTGTTTAGATAATTTTGCATTCACATCAGAGTGCAACTCCACATTTCATGAAAGCTGATTCATACTTTTTTCCTACAACAGCTTTTAATTTATCGGCAATGCTTAAGCCGCTTCGATAATATTTATTTATTTTATTTTTTTGAAAAAAATAAGAGAACAAACGTTGTACTTTAATAATTAGTTAGAATGCTATCGTAATATTTTTGGCTTTGTACAAGATCACGTACACCATGTCTACAGCCTGCTCAATATGCACCGTTATCTCTCATTCTGTCTTTCTTTAAACTGCATGCAATATATGAGTTATCGTTCAAGATAAAAATTTTCTCACTTGAAACTCATGAACCTTTTTTTTTCTTTTTCAGCTTCTTCTTGGTCTGGTCAATAATAACAACAGTAATCAAAATGTGATTGTAAATGAATACGAATCGTTCATCATTACAAGTACTTATGAATCATGCTATATCTTCTCATCAATATCACTTATGTTCCTCTCTTCTTCTATTCTCTGACTAATGCAGTTAACAATGCTATATAATTATAGCATTAGCTATTCCTTGTTGTTGTTCATCTGCTAGAAGAGGATAGCAACAGGAAAAGAAATGCAATTTCGTCTGCGTGAATTTTGGTTGTTCGTATTGATAATGGCAAAGAGGAGGATGCTTGTAAAGGTATCATTAAATAGTGCAGTTGAATCAACGAAAAATGAATAGGTAATAGCTAGTTGCGAGTGATGAAAAGAAAGGGCTCGGTCTGCCGAATCTCTTTTGTTTTTGATGTAGTAACTGCTTTGATTTAGAACAAGCCATCATGCTAGTTTGGCTACTCCCCTGAAACTTGTAATGTTGCATGTCCTCGCTGGAATAGTTTTGACGAAAAAAATATGGACAATAATCATATTGATATAAAAATATGGATAATCTGCAGATGGATGAATGATCATTGCACAAAAAATCTTGAAACTAGGTATGGTTGGGCATACATGGTTATAAAATCATATTATTGATTGTTTTTCTGGGTCTTGGGCTGAAACTCCTTTTGGCAAAGTCAACCGTATTACCATATCCAAATTTTTTTGTGTCAGAACAGCAGCAACAGTATTATCGATAATAATAATATTATGATTATGACTATAAAAATAAGTTTGGTAATAATGCTGATGATGATTGATTGATGATTTTAGGTCTTTGCTTTTCGTGGTTGACTTGACTCGCCTTTTGCCCGTCGCTCACACTCAATCATTTGTACGACTTGCTGTTATCTTGTCTTTTGTAATGTGCACTTATTTGCATGGATGCTTGCATGTATGCAATCCTATTTACCTGTATGTCACGGCATGTCTACCTTTATATCAGGGCAATCGTTTTTTTATTGACTCTTATCTAAATTTGCAAAATGGTGCTAGTCTTGTCTTGCTTGCAAAAAAGTGCAGCAGCAACGGAGAAGGAGGACAGGAGGAATGGATAAAAAATGAATTTTTGTTCGGTCCGTCGGTATCAATGGTTTTGCCCAGCGTGTACCTAAATGACACGTACCATCATTCAAAGCTTGGCAAAATCAATACGAAAATAAGAAAGCGTTAGAATCCAGCTCTGCTTTATTATACAAATTGATTACTGTAAGCCGTAAGGTTTGGCTTTTGATTTCGTTGAATTTTGAATGTAGATCTGTTCGATTCCTTTCAGTTTCACTGGGTATGTATACCTATTTACTTACTTGTTAGTATTGTAGGGGAACTGTATATTGGGCAGGGTATTCCCCTACTGTTTCTTATACTTACTAGAGATGAGATGCAGCAGGTTTTTTTTGCAAACTTTGTTACTTTACAGTGTATCAGGTCTTGTTGCTGATTATTGCGCGATACCTGGTATTTAGTGCGTGGAATTGACATGGACATGGATTAACAGCAAGAGCAAGTAACAACAGCGTGAAGGCATTGTTACTTCACGATTATGATGATAAGTTTTAGGTATAGGTATTACATACGCTTGCATCTTACATGTACAACCAAACGCAAACCATGAGTCTACTATTACCATCAGCGTGAACAATAAGGTAGTAAGTTCTATCTACATTACTCTGAGATTACCATGTAGTTGCATAAAAAAGTGCAAGTGCTTTCGGCATCACAACCAACGGCGATGGTAGTATATATTATGTACATTATTGCACTTTGTTTGCTACCTGGTTTTACATTGGTCGAACACGAGAAGCGTAGATGAAACAAGTTGCATTATTATAATGACTTTGCCATGCCGCTAGCTGGGTCGCTGTCGCTGCATTGATAAGTGAGCAGGAATGAAATAATTCCAAAAAAGGCTTGAAATCTAATTATTATTAGCACAGAGAGTGGGACAGCAGTAGTTTTCCCCTACAACCTCTGATAAGAGCACGACTCTTTAAAAAAATTGCTGCGGTGGTGGTGGTATAAACCGAAAGAAAAATTGAATTGGTATCATAATTGCAGTTTGCAACAATGTAATAGAAATAGTGTAGGTATAATGATCATGAGCGTAAGAAGAGAAGGGAAGGAAAAATATGAAGCCGTGACGCTGACTTGCCTTTTGGATATTTTTGGGGATTTGGTCAGACAATCTTTGTTCGCTTTTGGTTGACTGTTGTGAATGTAGGATCGAATGCAAATAATGAAAAATTGTGTAGATGCTGCACACGGCAAGAATTGCAGCATTGTTGGAAGTTGGTGTCGAGGTAGTATAGGCTACTAATATAATGATGGAAAGAAAATATAGGACCGCTCATTGGTTTGTCTCATCGTCTCATACATGCAGTCGTGTAGCATGTGTCCATATTATGGTAATTTGATGATCACTTCACTTTGGTTTGTGAAGGTAAAATAGCGACAAAAATGAGCAGCATTCATATTGTAAGGTAAGAATAAGAAGTGGTTTTGTTGAGTGGAAGGCCTTGCAATCCAAACACTATGTACTACGATGATTGTAAATAGTCTGGTTGGCCTGCAACGAATATGTGACTTCACTTTTCTAAAAAAAATACGAACCCAACCGTTGTAGCCTTTTCATCTTATGCATGCTAGGAGGATGTTAAATTTTAACTATTTCGATCTCAATGAAGCAGATTAATATATCTCGCCTTATAATTGTCGTTTTAAAACTCTAACTCTTCATGGCACTGGACTTCAAATTGTTATCGTTTTCTATTTGCAGAAAAAGTAAAATTGTTCATTGTGTGCTAAAGCAAGGTAAGTAGCACACGGAGATGCAGTAGCAAAATAGCAGCAGTGATGATGATGATGAGAACTATTACGCTGCACGCCTGCAGCAGGACGCAGACAATCGAGTAAAAGTACTTTTGCTCTCAAAACTATCCTCTTCTCTGAGTCTGACTGTCTGATTGTTGTGATAGTCAAGTAGGTATTCTAATAGATCTTCACGCAAAACCTCTTCTCCGCTGTGATGATAATTGTGACGATGATGCATTATTGCATTCACAAAAATATTATGCAGTCATTCATTCATAGACGTCATCATAATAGTAATCATAATAATGAAAATGAGTTGTTGTGTGCTACCTTCAAAAAATGAATAGACGATGGACGCAGGTCGCAGACACGGGCCCAAAAAAAAACGTCACACCAGCCATTGTATGAATTCGCTGAAAATCGTGGCTCTATTCTGCACACTCTCAACACAATAGCACCGCATCTTCTCGCAATTCTCAGTGGTTCAATTCAGTACCTTTTGGATGGCTATGCTCGTGTGTCTGTTGTGGCTCTAGTGGCATAGTAGTAGATATTGATATTATGAATGATATTAAAAAATTGCAACAATGTAAGCGTAAGCACGCAGGCCATATTTTTGTTGGTTTGCTGGCATATATATTGGTCTGCTCTCTGTTGTAGCTCGGCTCGGTAACAGCGTAAAATAAGTATTTTGTAACATTTTTATTGTAAATACCTAAATAAAAACTCATATGCAATCACTGAATATATACTATACTAATTTAACTTACATAAACTGATGTACGTTTTTGCTACTAACTTTGATCTTTGTTGCTTGCATTAAATAAAGCACACGCTGATGATGGCAGTGAATTTTTTCATATTATGATAATCAAACCGTCAGCAGCACAATGCATTAAAGGCAATCATTGCATTTGGTATTGGTGGCGATTGGAGATGGTGGCAAAACTCTTTCTTCTTGTTCATTCCATGGCTGACTAGATTTCCTATAACTCAATCTAGCATTTTTTTACTGTCATTGACTATTTATTGAATTCCATCATCAACACATTACTGATCAGTTCTTGAGTGCATATATAGAGGAGGGAGATACACAACAATACACAGGCAAAACGACATACAAAGGAGATGCTAGAAAAGATAAGAATTAAAAAGAGTTAAAGTCAACCTTGTTCACAAACTGCCTAATTTACTTATATGAATGTTCAATGGACACAATGTACTGTGAACTCCATTATTGTATTTTATGGAATCTGTTAAAGCAATACATTTATGGCGTGCTTACGCTTTGCACAATCATTATTTTTTGCAATCACAAAATGAATACCAATACCCATCTACATAAAAGAATCTTTTAATACATGTTTCCAATTCCATCACAGCAACCCAAATAACAAAAATATATATTAATTTATTATTCAATCGTAAATTAAAGGAATGTTAAAATGATAGTATAACAATTTGTGTAAAATTGTGCAAAATATTACAATAATTCCAACACAAGAGAAGATGAACAAGAATAATAAGAAAGTTTAAGTAAAGAATGGAAAAATGTTAAAGAAACCTTCATTTTAAAAAGTTTAGTTGTGCTTAAAGTTAACTCATAAAATTAATATAGTAATATAATCAAGATAATTAGGAAAGATTAGAGATTCCTCACAAAATATTTTGTTTTTTAATCTTGTCATGATATTTTAAAAAAGCTTTATGCTTTGAGTAAGATTTACTTTTTTCTTGTATGAATCTTCTTTAAATGAATTGTTCAATACGCGAAGTTATAAGACCCGATATGATAGTGATCTTAAGAGAAGTTAGTTGAAGAAGAGACGCGTGCGAATCGTAATAAAAAGGAAGGTACAAAAACTATACGTGTACCTAGTACCCATAATAAAGCAGACAGCTTGACTTTTAAAAGAGGCTCTTGGATTTTTCAGTTTGGCTTTATTACCATTTTGTCATTTTATTAGTTTGAATGTTAACAATGCTACACGCACCAAAAGATTATCATAATCACGTTGTTCATGATCTTCATCAATATGATGATGCGCTCTGATGATATTCTAAACTGATGATAGTTAAAAATGATAATAAAAATGAACAAAGAGTGACATTTATTTGCTTTTTGGAACGATCAATGAATCGTAGGTCCTTTGTGCGTTTTTGTGCCTACTCAACTGGTGCAGTAAACCAGGTAGATGAATATATGATATAAAATATGCATACATACTAAGGAAGATATCACAATAAAAGGAGACCTTGAAACTTAACATAATTTTTATGTGACTTGACATAGTTTTCTTCGTTAGCGAAATTTAGTTCTTTAGAAATTTCCAATAACATAATAATAATTGTGGCTGTATAATAAATGTAATGCCCATGATGACTCATGTTTTGGCTACAGAGAAAAGCAATGGGCAAAGTCCAAATTGCGGTTTGCAGCTAAATGACATTTAAAAAGGTAATTAGTAAAAATAATTTCCCTCAAGTTGCCTCTAGGAAACTTCAAAGTATCCAAAATACCCAAGACTATATAACGTTTGTGCCTTCTTTAAAAATTTTAAATGGATAAAATTAAATCTGAATCTATACCTTATAACTAGTGTATAGCAAGCATTTATACTCATTTAGAAGGCTGGGCAATTCCATCACTTCAAAAATCCAAGAAGAAAAAAGTCTAATTATGATGATGATGATGATGGTCAGTTCAGTGGGTATGTTAGTTGAGTGCCAACATAATAATATATTACCTACCAACATGCCAAAACCAAAGCTTGACATGAAGTAACCTGCATGTAAATGTATGCATTATGGAAACCCAACACTAGGTAAATGGGCAAAAGCTCACAAAACGCTAATATGATAACATCTCCATCTTTTTTGTAAACATTATAATAATGATGATCATCACATCCACACTTTTGTATGTAATGCTGGCCATGCGTGCCTAGTAACTGAGGTGCCGTCTCGTCATCATAATCATCTTCTTCTCTCTCAGTTACCTAATCATCTTTCCTCGCCACTAAAAGTCTGCAGGAGTGGATTCTGTCCGAATGCCACACTCCTTTGCCTCGTTTTGTCTAGCATTTTTTTTGCTCAAGTGAGGATGATACGCTACCTGTGTTTTTCTCCTTCTTCTTGTCTTACTGACTGACTGGCTCAATCAGATAATTATATGATGAAGATGACGCAGCAGCGGAGAATGATACTGTCTTGTGGTCCATCGCCAACATTTTTTGTGTACTTGCGCTGCTACATCATTTCTCAGAAGTTTCATTTCTACGAACAAACAAAACAAACAATCAAAGTCACAGCACGACAGACCGCACTGACTTTTTATGAGGATGATCCAAAAAAAATCATCAACGTGGCAGGATTCTTCTAGGCAAAAGGAAAACATCCTCTTTATTTGCATATTTTTTTCCGTAATAAGTTTCTTTTTTTTTTTGCTGCAGATAGAAATCAGTTCATGTCTTCCAATCATGTAATCTAATCAGATACACATTTTTCATGCTTGTTCCAACCTCCTCTCTTTATCATCAATTTTTACATTTTCACCGTCATCAAAAGTAAACGTCAGAGCGGTTTCATCTCAACTTTGTATAGTTGATTCGAAACCCTCCAAAAACTGATTATAGCATAGCACGACAAAAAATAAAAAATAAAACTAACAAAGTTGTCATTTTCTTTTTGTCCGTCATAATCATCATGATCAATTTAGACATTGATTTACTTTTACAAACAACACAAGCATTGTGTTCTGTTCACCCTATTTTCGAATTTAGGTCTTTGCTTAGCGTAGCATAACAAAAAATGAAACAAATCAAAATTGCTGTCTGCCATACGTTCCTATTTATTTACTTTCTATAATATGCCTGCAATTTCAACTTGCTCCAATTTTCATTTATTTTTACTTACAAACGATGTGATTGCTGACTAAATGCATATTTATCCCTCCTGCTGCACGCATTTAACATCAATATAATACCAATAATCATCATCATCACTTGTGAATGTGCTCGGATTGCATTTTTTCGCTTGCATTTATCTCTTTCTGGTGCACTAATGCTTTGTTTTGCTTCTCGTGATTGTATGTTGCTGATATATCCATATTTTTTACCTCCTCCTTTAACAAGAATAGTAAAAAAATGTTGCAGCAAAATTGTACTATAGGTATAATAATCTTAAACTTGTGTGCACATTCCTGCATTTCAACACTTACTTACTTGTTGACTACTTACTAATATACACAGTTCTTGTTTAGCTGGGAGATTACAAAGGAGCATACATTAAAACACATTAAGTAGAAGTGCACTTTATGGTACCATTGGCTATTGCTATAAGTAAATCTGTATGCAGTTGTGTCGGCAAAAGTTGTGAATATTTTTTACGATTGTGTAAAGGTGTGTACGTAGGCGTTAACAGATCTTTCGTTAAGCCAAGCGCGTGCAAAAAATAAAAGGATGAGAAAGAAACAGAAGCCGCGCGTTGGTGAGATGGTGTGGCGTGGATGTAGAGGACGGAGGCATAAAATGTATAGTATTTAAGATAAGAAAAGCAAGAGTGTTTATTTTCATTTCTTAAAAGTTGCATCGCAATAATAATTGCAGTCACATCATCATCACCGCCGCGTCAAAAATAATATATGAGTGAGTGAGAAAAAGACAGAGATGTCGATGATAATGGGTAAAATGAATGAATGAGTGAATGAATGAGAATATTGGCATTGCTAAAAATGCAACTTATGAGTGCAGTTTGTAGGCATGTCTTTTGTGTCTGTTAGGACACAGAAGGCTGTCTATGAAAGTCTATGTCTAGTAATTGCATATTATCGGGAGAATTATTTTTATGATTATTTTAATGGGCTTATGATGATGGTGTCTTCTAGTCGTTTTTCTTGGGCTACCTTGTAATTATAGTGCTCACATAAAAGTTAAAACGTGTAAATACATGTGTAGAGGCTACTCTGTGGCTTTGGAATAATGTTCGATGATGGAAAGGCAGGGATAATGAAAATGAAATCGAGAGTGACATGAGCATACTGATATGATAATAAAATAGACGCTAAATAGGGGTGTATACGATATCATGCGATTATAACTGACGACAAAACAGGCAACCACAATAAAAGGCAGATACAGAGAGATGGGGAGAGAAAAATGATCAAATGTGATCTGTGTACTAAACAAGTTAAACTGACAGATTAGATCTGGTTGTTTTCGATTGTAAGTGCGCGTGCATCCATGCAATGACATTGCACTTTTGGACTTTTGTTCATCGATCATTACAAAAACCCTCATTGTCGTGATTTGCCTTAAGTCTGCAAAGCTTTAATTATTGTCTCTTTTGAAAAATCGTGAGACAAAAGGAGATATTTATTTATTTTTACTAGATTTCTTCTAAATCGGCTCTATCAAATCCATTATTGTCACTGTCCAAAAACTGAATGAGAAATCGTGATGTTAAATCAGAGACGGGGCTTGTCGACCCTATTCACTATTCGTCTCCATTCATTCATTTGCTCTGCAGTTACTAATTTGAACTTTTCCTTCTTTGGAATTTTTACACATTTCTGATTACAAGCTAGTCTAGTCAGACAAGAAATACAGAAATAGAGAAAAACTCTCATTCTCACTTGCCGGCATCATCAACAAGTATTATCATTTTTTGCATCTCTCCGAGACGTGCTAATTGATTCAATAAAAAAACAAAGACAATTTTACTGCTTTTATAAAAAAACTTTCAGTTGGATTCTTTAAATAATGTATTGAAACTATAGATAAAATTGGCAATATTGCAAACATATAAAAGTAAAATCTCCATTTTTACGCTTATTAGGCAAAACTATATGTAAATGAAAAAGGAAGCTCTCTTGTTTGCACAACAGGAGACAGCATGCATGTTACACAGTTCAAATGATTCAGCAGAGTAGGCAGAGTTACTGTACGCTGCATGTTCATTTTTACAACTGGTTACAATTTAACCACACAACGTTTGGAATTGGATATTTATTACCCTTATTTCAGTTTTTATCGCTTTTCGCAGAAAAAATGAATGAGAGGTGTTTCATTTTCATTATCGAGCATGTGTCGCTATGCTGCCTTTACTTAACCGAAGTAATATTTTATTTTGCACATTTGCAACATACAGTTGTTGTTTTTGCCAATATATTTTTTATCTTTATAGAAAATTTCGCAAAAAATATACATTCCTATAAATAGTAACTGGATAAAAAGGAGCTCTACGAAAGGGCTGCGTAGTTATCGATCGATGTGATTGGTTTTGTGTTTTCTTGGCTGATACATTCCATTACATGATTATTATAATGTATGCAAAAAGTGCACACATACATGACGTGCATAGAATATTGGTGATAAAATGCAATTTGATGGACATGTTGACCACATTGACTTCATCGGAGTACCACAAGCTTGATGTTTTGTTGATGATGATGAAAAATTGAAAAGGAGATAGTTCCTGGAAGTCATTAGCTTCACATCTCAACGAGTGTCAAACGTCAAAAGAATTGAATGATTTTGAGAAGGTAGTAGGAGGATAATAAACACGTACTTTGTACTCGGCAGTCATAATGTTGACGGTTGCAGATTACCGCACACACACTCACGCATTCACTGTAAAAAGGTATAATTGAGTTGGTGGCTTTAGCTGTTGCGGCTTTTCAGATGGATACGGAGAAATATCTACAATGATTACGGAAAACCAACGTCAGATCGTGATAAATGTGGAAAAACGTGCACAGTTTGATGGATCATCCGCATCCGTCGTTTGCCCGCAGCGTTGGCATGTCCTATCGCTGCTATCCTGCTGCTGTCATCCTCCTCCTCCCACTCATGAACAACGGCAATATGTACATATTATATATCCACACACATTGAAACAACGTCAGCAGCGTCATCATGATAATATATTATAATAATGAGATTTGCACGAACAGCAACGTGTATCAGTTGAGTTGAAAAATTGCTGTGTAGCTATTTAGTGAGCTTGATGCATTTTGAGGTAAAATGGTGTGATAATATAATTAGGTTTCACATTTGCTTGTCTAACATGTCATAATAATTATCATATTAATATTATCATATCGCGATGATGATGATGAGCAGTAGCGAAATGGTAATATTATGCGGATAATACAGATCTGAAACGTTGCAGAATATGGGAAACTGCCCACATGTACATGGTGCAAACAGATTAATGATAATTTTGAAGTGTCCTGTGAGATATGAAATGGCATATAAATGAGTAACTTGCGTAAATAACAAATTATATATTCTGGGTAGACTTTTGTCACATAGGGGCAAAGGACAATTCTTCTCTTTAGATTAGGTCGTAAAGCTAGTTTCATTTTTTAATTAAAGTGTCCTGGTGCAGAAGCAGTTTGCAGGAAGACAAGCGATGACGTGATGAACACAAATAGCCGGTAAAGGATATTAAAAGTTAATGGAATTTATGAACACATTTGCTAAACGCATCAATAATTCACCTTTTCATAGCCCGATATGTAGTTCTGGAGTGGACTTGTATCATAACACTAACCATTTGATTTGCATAACCTGTAGCGGAAACTTGCCCCAGTTTCTACAATCTTGTGGTGGTTGAATAATTATACCGCAAAAGTGCTCTACCAGAGTTTGGAATGATGGACGTGATGAGGTTTGTATGTATTTGTGAAAATTATTTCAAAATGTGAATGAACCAATTTCCACCAGGAACATATTTTACACTTGAAATCCTTCCCGCTGCGCTTCAACAGTTATAATTGTCTGCAACAATTACATTCACATTCATCATGCCGTGGCTCTTCAAACAATAGTCAATTCATATGACGCCATTTTATACATCTCTTCACTTTATTGTATAGACCACCACACCGATGCAGTTGCTAATGAAGAAGCTGTAGCGAAATTCCCCAAAAAAAGTAAGTCAATGGTGTTGTCACTGCTAATAAAACTGAACAACTTTTTCTCGTCCTTCATCCCACAAAAAGCATACAGAGACAACTAGCTGAACAATCATAAACGCACTATCAAACTCATAGGTACTTTCATAAATTAAGCACACAAGAATGAAGAGTAAAATGGTATGTGCAAATAACATAAACCCATGAAAATTGTAAACAGAGCCATTCAAATCAAAAAATGGGGAAGAAGAAGCTGGCAGACGAGCGATGAACGAGCAATAATTTTTTACAAAAATAATTTCAACATTTTTATTATAGATTCTTTTCATGTATAAGTAAATTAAAGTAAAAGATACACATAATATGACAACTTTATATAATACATCAAATCAGTAAAAATAGTCGTAATTGGCTACATATCATCTTTTTTTCTAAATATCATTTTTACACTGATATATGCAACTACAGTGTGGGTACATTTAAGTGTGCACTTCATTTTAACAGGAAAAATCGTTTAGTACAAGTTTGGTTTGTTCATCAAATCAACCGTTTCTAATAAAATATATTAATCATACTCTATTATAATAAATGTGCGGTTCATTTACTTTCTGTTATAATATGTCATCTCTACATGTTCCTTGTTGACTTTGAGCAATAATTACATGGATTCATTTTTTTATTATTTGTTTTACACTTTCCACATTTTACTTATTAAGCACATTCATTTTTATATATTTTAAGCAATTATTTTCAGCAATGAGTAAAAGATACAAGTTTTTTTATCCAATTACCACATCATTGTCTGTTTCACTGTTTGTTGGTCCTATGAATAGAATAAAAGTAAGTGATTATTATAGGTCTGTGTGTGGCTTATTGGGTACTTTACTTTGTTGCGTAATGATTGTCTCTAAAAGATATTAAAAGGGTACAGGCTACAATTACAGCGAAATATATTGTTTTAAAAAACAATCAAAGAGGTACAATTTACAGTGCTCAAAACATAGTATAGCATTATTAGCGTTTTAACAAGTTCTTAAATGCATGGTTCAATTTGTCAGTTCTCACTACACAGCATACACTTTGTACATAGCCATGTAAGATTTGCTTAATTTTTTACATAATCAAAGAATCCACTAAAATTAGCACTTGGGTTCATACGCTTCATTCATTTCTCAGCCAATCATTCGTTATATATTAATGGCTTATTGACTACCAGTTACCAGTAAAGAACTAGTGCTCAAACCTTATTCACTCTACCAATGCATCGTGCCACTACCATACATTAACTCATTTTTGTAGTTTTTTATTTTAGCAAACTTTTGTTTGATTCATGGCATTCTTTTTGTCCTCATAATGCACTCTAAAAGTGATATATGGTATATTGTACTTTTTACAACTATTAAAACAGACAGCTACTACTTAAGTACATTAACGTCAACTATTTAGTACGTGCTCTTCGTTCTTAGCTTATCGCTTTTCTTGCTGGTGCTGCCGTTACACTGTTACCTAATAGTCATATAATGTCGCCGTCGTCGTCATCCCATATTTTCACATTGGTTGCGTGCATTGCACAAATCAAAAACTACACCAAGAAAGAAAGAAAAAAGTTAAACAAGAAGCAAAATGGCAGAAATGCACATTCCATCAACCTCATTTTTTCCATCTTTTCTGCATGATGCGGTGGTAGTGGTGGTGGTGTGATGAGATGACGATATGCTGCAATGACTTTATAGGTAGATTTTTACCTGAGTATAAAGTAATAATGGCAAATAAATGTGAGAGATGTAATATGTGTGGGTGATCTGCTCTCCTCACCTTTTGCCTTCTGCTCATTGTTTTCCCTCTTTCGTGTTGTGTTTTTTTAATTGTTCAGGAAGGAACTTGATTTTTGACTCAAATATGCTAACATTTTTTTAGTGTGTTCTTCTTAAAAAGTTGTATTATTGTGTATACCTAATACGTACGTGAGTGAGCGCGTGGAAAAAATGTAGGAATCACTCAGGTGTAATATGAACAACGGCAACTAGTAATAAAAATACAAAGACATGCAGCTAATAAGCTGTGCATAAGTATTTTATTACAGATATGTAGGTAGCGGCAGGTGCGAAGGAATACGGATTTTTAGTTAAGAAATGGGATTCAAAGTATGATTTATTTACATGAATTCTACAGATCATCCACAGGTATGGTTAAATGTTTTATGTTTAAGTAACATTGAAAGTAAAAACAGGATAAAAAAATCACTAATGTAAGCAAGATGGCAAAGATAAATAAAATGTATCTTTTGGTGATCTTAAATGTTTTCATCATTACAAGACTTTATGATAACGCAATATTGAGGTGCATTTTTTTAGATTGAGTTAAATTGGTACATCGAAAGAAAAACAATAGGAAATACAAATGTGTACAGTAACGCATGCATTATTCATTTAGTACTTTTGTGATTGTTATGAATTTGTACAAAATGTATTAATCAATTTCAACATCATCAAAAAGGAAGCAAGAAAAGCATAAATGCTTCCAAGAAGAAACATGAAAATTTTGTGTGCAGAACTAGTTAATATGATAAGTTTATTTGTAAAAATGACTGAATTTATTAAATATTCATTGTTTTTTGGGCTGGCTATTTATTTACAAACAATACTTTTAGTGTTGGGCAGCTGTCTACAAAACCTTACGTTACCTAATTTAACAGGGTTGGTGTTTTTCTTAACCCATGCGCAACCAATCCATTCCAAAAGAGCCACGTGCACTTCTTCATAGGGTGAGGGAACACAGCTCTAACAATAACTTTGTTGGGAAGTACGGTAATGATGATGACGATAATGGCTATTATTACGATTCCATTAAAAAATTGCAGATGTGTTTATTACTTTTTATATGTATTCATATTCTTTACTCTCAACATTGCTACTTTTGTTTTATATTGCTATTACTATGATCATATTTCACTATAGGTATTTTTACGATGCTGAGTGTCCTTTTACGGAGAGCAGTTAAGCGTAAATTTTAAAACAAAACAAGCAAAGTAATTGAGTACTACACAGTTTATAATAGACCATTACAAGGATCCTCTCGCTTCTTCTTAAGTAATACTAAAAGTGAGGCTAATGCAATAAACTGATATTTGTTGTGTAGTTTGTAATGTTGAATGTGGTTTGCCGCTTGCATATAATATTATGGAAATTAAGCACTTAAATAAGAAACTGTCTGTCTATCATGTAGAAAGAAAAACCATTGCTGAATTTATTTATTTATTTTGGGGCAACACAAACCTTGTTAACCTGGATTGGTTTTGATGTGCGATTGTAATTGTGAATGTAATTGTAATATTAGATCATAGCAGCATATTTTTTGTTACATATATACGTAGCATCAATACATCAAGTTTCATATCAATCATAGGGAATTTTTGTGCATTGGAAGCTGATTTTAATTGGCATACTTATTTTGCACCTTTTGTTTACTGACAATTATAGCCGTGCAGCATGCCACGCCAAAAACAACTGGTTACGTGGAGGAAAGGAAACCACCCCATTTTTCTTTTTATGTTTCAATAGGTTTCTGTGTTTCACGAACTAGTATATCGATGGATCTTTTGTAGTACAATTTTGCATGAAGATATTTTCAGGGTGATCGAGTACATACTGCTAACCTGTAATCTGCATTTTAAAATATGGAAACAATGGTTTTTTTAAACTAGCCCAAAAAGCTCAGGCTTCAACTACTGGAAATATGGGTGGAGTCAATTATTTGCACCTGCATATTATGATTATTTTTATCATTGCAGCCTTCTTTTGTTTTTCCTCAAGAAAGATTTGCTTGTCATCATGATATGATATCATCATCATGATCAGCGTGAACATGCTGGGCCATAAATAATCACAAATATATTAAACCAGATTAGATACAACATGATATATAGGGATACTGATACGATATCAAAATGATGGCTTCTATTTGGATGAAGAGAATATTCACAATGCTTGTGACTATTTTATTTTGCAAGGTTGTCCTAAAAAAGGTGCTGAATCAGTGTCAGTAATTGTGAACGACCCCTAAAATGCATTGGTGATGCTTTTTTATTGGAGCATAACTTTGCATGGAGATGGTAAATCCGATTAGGCATCACTTTTCATGTAACATTTTTTCCTCGTAATAAATTCTCAGATGGAAATTGGATTGCATTCAAAGCAAATTGCTTTTATGGAATGAATGATCTATTATTATTTAAATATCAGTTAACTCATGTTCCAAAATGTGCTTAAGGATTTTCCGAATCATATCACTGGACCAGCCCTTAAATTATCTAGCAGGCCTTCATGTTCATAATAAATCACTAGCATTCCCTCACCACCAGCCACATTCATTCAAAAATTTGGAATTTAGAATTTACAAAAACAATAAAATAGCCATTCTTATTTTTTCAGCTACTTGATTCTCCATAACAATCATTCATTACGTTGAATATAAATGATCTTTGCACAGCGTCTTCACCACAGGACACCAAAATACCAAAAAAAAGCCAAGCTATTGACATGACTACATACACATTTTCTAGCAAATGTGGTGTATCTTGTCCCATACTCGAAAAGTACTAATGCACTTCATCCACCAACAAAAACTAAATTGTATAATGTTTTCAGCAAAAACTGAACTAACTTAAATGTCTGGATCCTATTAGTTTTTTTCATGAATTAATTCAGTCAGTTTTATTTTTTACATATGAATAATGAGTAAAGATAGCACAAACTACACTGTTTAGAGTTTAGACATGCTGTGTTATGGTTATCAAAACCAAAACAAAACGACTTGCTGAAGCTATAATTCTATATTGAATGTATGGCACAGCATGACATAGAAAAGATGTTTAATAACTTTTTTAATGTTTTCACAAGGTCTGCTGGCAAAAATACTATCAACATCAACAATACGACAGTATACATAAGTGCATTATTATAACCGACGATGGCGAACGAACGACTAGATGTGATTATATTATTATTGCCATTATCATCCAACTTACAACACAACGGGCCAATGGAATTATAAAATATTATTATGCTTCTATTTCTTGTCGTCTTTGATATAACTTGCATTTTTTTTCTTTTCTCTTGAACATGATCATGATCGTACAGTCAATAGTGCTTCTGTAGCACCGCATCGCGTCATATTTTTTACAAGGTCCACTTCCTTCATCATCATCATCCCATCATGATCAAGGAATAAATAAGGCGTCAGTCAAAATCACCATTATCCTCGTTCAGGGAGGTAGGCAAGCCAAAAGCAAAAGCCCTTTTTCCATATGGAGACACTATCATCAAAAGGAATCGAGAAGTCATAAAAATTGCTTAGAACAATTGAATAAAAATACTCTCTGTACGTCGAGATGACATTGGCTTTGAATGGATTTTCTTCTAAACGAGCCATTAGGCTTTTGATCGTATGTGT
>JAHZMV010004891.1:0-24291 GCA_027743765.1 Coecobrya sp. COE2 | reverse complement strand
AGTGAAGAAGTGCATTCCAAGTATTCTCCAAGTATAATATATGGAGTTACAGGCTATATTTTCATTCTCTGAGCTTCTTGAATCTACACCTACTATTACAGTATATGTTGTGCTAATTGCAGGTTCAGGTGTGTAAATGTTTTAAACCACGGCGGAGTACCTACTGACAGTAGTGAGGCAGTTTACTCTAATGAAATAGTATGCGTGTTTAGATTGCTGCTAAAATTAATTTATTGCTACATCATATAAGTGCTTTTAACATGTGAAACATTGTTATTTAGTACCTATTACTGACTCATCCCACATACCTAATACCTACATAATAATATGTAGTTACTTCTTTGTTAAGATGCATAATGTAACGGAAAACAAAAACAATTCTGAGGCGAATTTACAAAATTAACGCTTATTATTTTAGTAGCGCTATTTTTATCCAGTTACAGATTTACAATGGACATTACGTTGCTGATGTTCGTATTCCTTGTGAAATTACTTTGTAAAAAATATTATGTACATCACTTTGGGTACATTGCATCCAAGACGTTCTCAAATGAGGCTACTTTTTACGTATCTGAATTATGTTTCTTGTTATATGTTTTGAATTGTTTTTTCAAACAAAGTGTTCCCCTTACTGCCAGTGACAATATCAATATATACTTGCCAAGTTGCCAACTGTTTGTTTTATGACTCTCCTGTATTTCAACAAGTCCCTTGCCTATAATGTATTGCAAGGGTAAGAATTGTAATTGTAAATTGTAATCAAACAGAATTTGTCGTTAGTTTCAAAAGCGTAACTAAAATATGACCACTCTCCGCAGTGAATGTTATTGTTTTTAATCATGCATACATATTATGTCGACCGACAGTCGACAATAGTATTACATTAATGTAATACTAAATTATTGGGTTATTATTGAAATTTATGTTCGAAAATGTAATAATAACCGATAAAGATGCTGTATATAGACTTTTACATAAACTATAAATATTGAAGTCAATCAAGGAGATCATATTGTTTGTGTACCATAAATTGATATCCCATAGCAGTAGTACATCCATATCTAACGTAATTATTCCACTATTTCATCAAAAAGGGCATTAACTTTCAAATATATTTCCTTTGTCCAAATTATAATCTACTTATCTCATTTTTTGTTGTAATTAACAGAGTAAAAAGTAGTGATACGGATGGTATGCCTATATGCATATTATGCGAGGGACGGACGAATCAACGGAGTCACTTTCTCTTTGTGCAATTTCTTGATGCAAAGTTAGTGTCGCAAAGGAGAAGTACACAATTTAACTGTCAGAGATGCTGCTAAAAACAAGCTTGCATTGAACCAGTAACAAATGTTCGACAAAATCTTTTCCAAGTTACTAGAAAAAGTTTTGCGTGCACTTTCTCCCTAAGGAAGGCTGTTCCTCCTCAACGCGATTATCACATTCAACCCAAGTTAAGGAAACAGCTGCAAGAAAAAAAGACGTCCTAACCAAAAGTACATACCATCTTTCATATGCCTACTTTCAAGTACTTTACTTTCACCGTTAGTATCAAACGGGAGGAGTAGTAGTAGCCTAAGGAAAGTAACAACACTCATTTTTGTAGTTTGGGCTATACTCGCCAAAATAGTTGCAATTGACTCATACATCATCTTACTCCCGACACCAAAATTATTACATTCACCCTACATTATCAACGAGGAGTTCATCAGAAGAAGAGGACGAGAAATAAAAACCTTGAGAGAGCAAGAAAATAGCTTAGATGACCATGGCTACCTTGAGAATTTCTTCATCCTTTGCCTCTTTTTATCTTCAACTTTTCATCGTAATGTGGACCATCTCGTATACAGCGTAAGTTTTAATGTATTTTTTTAAATAGCTCGTAAATTAGTTTTTATGTCAGTGCTTGTAGCATAAACCAGACGTACGTATTATATTATGAATGACGGCAGAATTTTTAACCACTATCATGATCATGACGTAAGATCCTTTCTGGATAGTCAAAATTCGGTTTACTATGCTAACTATATACATCTCTGAGCTATACATACCTTCGCGTGGGAAGGAATGAAGCAAGCAATCATCTTTTACCTAATTCCAATGAATTTCATCCAAAAAATGTAGTTTCCATCATTTATAATAAAAAAATAATCATCACAGATAACGGCTGGCAATGGGGTTGCTTGCATTCCGGAAGCTTTTCGCCTGGTTGCTGATTTCACTTAGCAATATGTCATGTCTGCTGGATGAAATGTTTGAATGAAGCGATTTTAATTTGATACAATCTGTTGCTTATTAGAATGAGCATTTGACATGGTATAAATTGTATTGACTGGAAAAAAACAATACGACTATAATAAAATATATTGAAATGCATGTCTCGTCAAAAAATCTTTCATTTCAGCAAAATATGCATCATTTTGATATATCACAGTTTGCCAATAATCTGACTTGTTTTGTTAGTAATAGTTGATTGGATCACACTGTTATCGCTATATAATGTATTGCACTATCTATCTCAAAAATAATGGTGTAAAAAAGTATGAAATTTTAACAAATAGCGGAAACTTAACAATGTGAATTGTATATACATTCTTCAAAAATCTTCACTAAACAATTAATGAGCTCCACCATACCGGTAAAGAAAGAAGCAAACTTGTACTTGTTCATGTATACATATATGTATGTATGTAGATTTTAAGTTGTGAATGTGATACATCTTCGATGATCATTAAGTCGTTAATGATAGCGTGCTGTAAAGTGTTCAATAATACATAAACACTGTGATATATATTAGTAAATTCTGATAAATCGGCGTGTGCAAAANTTCATGTATACATATATGTATGTATGTAGATTTTAAGTTGTGAATGTGATACATCTTCGATGATCATTAAGTCGTTAATGATAGCGTGCTGTAAAGTGTTCAATAATACATAAACACTGTGATATATATTAGTAAATTCTGATAAATCGGCGTGTGCAAAATCATAAGAATCAAAAGCTCTTTTGATGATCTACACGACTGAAAATTCCCGGTTCAACAATGCTAAAGTGAAATACTAAGTATTTCTTACTAAGTACTAATGACTTAAGTGCACGAATAAATCTATTCTGATTCTACATTATTTAGGTATAGATCATTCACGTCCATGTGATCAGTTCACTCAGCCCCCTATAAAGCACATATTGTTATTGTTGTATCATTCTGTTTGTTCATAGTTAACTTGTTTACAACATCAATTCCAAGTCATGCATTGATAATCAGACAAGGTGTGTAGAAAGAGAGTTACATGAAATCCTAAGGCCATAAGATGTGACCTTTTGATCTTGCATCATTATTATTTCTTGTGATGTTACTTTTAAATTGAACTTTATGCTGAACATGTATACATTTTCGGAGTAAGCTATTGATTGTAAAGGAATTCTACGCGGGCGGGCGAAGTGGTATTTTTTTGCCTACTTGATTACGACAGTTTCGGGTACAATCAATCGTGATTCCGATCAGGACAGATGATCAATTTTACGGTGAAAGTTGTTTTCTTTGTCTGTGTGAATTATTAACTTTGATGGCCACTCACTGAAAAATACAAATAAAGTGGGAGGACGAGTACATGGAAGGAAAATTCAGTATGGCATGTTTCAATAATCCTTAAATAAAAGTTCATTGTGTTGCCATCAAAAGGCACTAAAATCTCAAATCAATGACTGAACACAACGACAGCATGCATTGACACATACAACAAAATGAACGTTCTTTTTGGACCTTATCACAAGTTATATAAATTGGTGTAAGTGCCCCTGGTGCCTATCATGCTAGTATAACAAGAACATTCTGTTGACTGTTTTTCGCTTTCCTAGGTTGCCCTGTTCCTGTTATTCCTTTATCAGACTACCCTACCTTACATCCCATTGTTCATTCATGTGCAAAGTGGAGATGACAACAGTTGGGAAAATGGAAAATACAAAATACATAATGTTATATATGTAATATGGCAAAATGAAGTCTGGAGAATTCGTAAAATATAGTGTGTACAAGAAATTGCTACTATATTTTTCACCGACACAACTTTGCTACATATAAAATGCATGTTAACTTCATACATCCCCGCCATTGCATACATTGCGAAGCTTGGAACAGGTGCATAGGTATTCGTATATATCGTGTTTAGTATATCTGACGGGGAGAGGGAGAGAGTAAACTTAAAGCAATCTAAATATTTTATGTAGTCAAGAAATCGGATTTTTCTAGTTGAACGCGTCCCACTTTCTCCACATTTCCCAGCAGTGTTTCTCTCTTTGTACTTCCATCATCATCGTTATCATCATGACTCGTTGAGATGGCACACGGCACACGTTTTGTAGACACTATGTGGATACATTTTAAACAAGTCGGAAATGCTATGATTCAGCCAACGTGTTTCTCCTCGATGAAAAGTAAATAAAAGAAGAGAGCACGACCACTAAAGAGGACTAGGGAAAAGGACACATGATATAGTGTGTACATAGGGAAAACTGGTGCCTGACGAAAAATCACTGTCAAAGATGCCTGAGTATGTACTTACATCCGTGAATGAATGAATTCTTATATGGAAAACAAAGCACACGCTGTGTGCGGTTTGACTTTTAGATTTAATAGTTAAAAGGCATTTCCTGGATTTCTAAATTCATTGGTTTTATTATTTTTTCTAAAGGATAAATTTATTGCTAGTAATTCAGCATTCTCTTGTTTTGCAATAAAAAATTGTAAAGCAGACAACAAAAGACGCGACAAAGAATGACGCGATACAAAACGACATTAATAAAAAATAGGGACTGCGTGGTCCATTGAGGAATCGGAATCTAGGTAAATGATTGATCATTGTAATTTATTCGGAAACTTCTTTTATTACAAACTGAATAAGGATTCCTCTGAGAAGAAAGGTTGCTCATAAGAAAAACACCGTTATAATATAATTTATTTCATCTAGAAACGCGAAAGTACAAATGATTTTTAAAAGCAGATAGGACACTCAAATCCAATAACATGTTCATCCAGTAATTCTTATTAGCAACAAACATTCTTGATAGATCAATCAGAAATTGCACAAAAGCGGTACTGATATGACTAACGTATCACTCCTCTCTGATGAAACATATCCATAAAAACATTTTATGTGAATAATGAATTTTAACATTGAAATAGTTAGTTTTGTTCTTCTCTTGAAATGTCAAACTCAAGCATACATGCATTTGTGATGTATCAATGTATGGCATTGGGAGAAACGAAACCGCGTTTCGTCAAGTTTTATAAGCACAGCAAAACATAACGTCACCGGAAATTGGAAGCAAGTCGTATTTTCAATACAGGGATACAGCGTGTCATTTCAGTTTACGACTTCCATATCTCAATTTTGCTCCTCAGCCCGACAAATCCATATCTATATTTTGTAGTTAATATTTTTATGTATGCAGAGAATGGCACTTTTGTCGCTTCTTATTTACGATCTTTGCAATATCTGTCGCGTACGCTGTTACATTTAGATTGTTGTTCTACTCACAGGAAGGATAGGTGGGCCAGGTTATATTAGTGTCTTACATATAAATGGAGATTATTTATGTCGTAGATGTGATGTATGTGATATATAATTGTTCATATCGATGATTTCATTTGGAGGAATCTTACAAACAAGTTTGTGCTGCTTGTCTGGTTATGAATGCCTTGCGCAAAATAATTTTTCTTTGACTTACATCAGAAAGCAAATACAAACACATAAAATGCAAACCATAAAATGTGAACTTTATTGTTTGCAGTATTCAAATTCAAAATACATAATTTTGCGTGTTCATGCTCCACGGATTAAAGCATACTATGTTTTATTCGCATGCATACGAAGATTATCTGATTAAGGATTTGTTGTAATATGTCAACTGGCAATTCAATATTATTCGAAGGAACAACAGGACTATAATACTTTGGAGGCAGGAATAATATGCTTGGCTAATTCGGTAATGGTTTTCGATTTCGAGACAGGGGCTAGGCTAGGCAGTCTAACCTTCATGTAAGATCTACAATGGCTATGACTCCAGTGTCCGATATCATTAAACCGATCTAGAATACAGATTTCTTTTTATTTAGGTTGAATCAAATTCAAAGTTTCCAAATTTTAAGGTACCCAATTTCAATGCAAGTTTTATGCATGATTACCAGTCAATCCTTCAGATTGCATCAACAAATACGCTTAATTTGTTCTCATGTCGTTTTCCTCAAAATAAAAAAAACTGTATACACATCGTTTTACAATTAATCGTTTGTAGTAATTTTAATGCAGAAATCGATTGGCGAATTAATTTTGTGTCAGTTCGTTTGTAGATTCTAATAGTGATGGGGCAATTTGAAGCATTCCAAAAATGCAATGGACACTTGTCTCGCAAATAAGATCTTATATAATATAATACATACTAGTATCTTGGCATATTATATACTTTTGTGCCTGGATGTACTGAGGAGCTACTTTGTTTTACTTACAGGAAGAAATGATTAATTTAATTTTCCTTAACAAACAAGAATATAAAAATAGCCCAAGTAAATTATTGCCGGTAATCAAAATGTTCGTTCCTCCGAGAAAGCAATCAATGTGGCTCCACGAATGTTTCGTAGTCCCATTTTATGTAAAATTGTTTTAGTAGACAATTTTGAATAACAAAGCTGCGATACAGTGATGCGCAATTAGTATAAAACATAACGAGAAAGCATTTTCTCATCGGCGAAACTCATAGTTTTATTTTTTGTTCTGTTGCTAGTTTTTATTTCATTTCCTTGGTTCACTACTGTTGGCTTAAAGTCAGCGACACGTGGGCGCCTGATACAAGCTTGTAGTTTTTGCCAACATTAAATTCCTTTGCCCACGGTACTCTTCTGTAAATACCACTACACTTGATGCTCCGGGAATTAGACCTTGTCTTTGCCATCTTGGTAAATTTATGTGTGTAATTTCGCTACATTCTTGGAATCATTTGTGTCCAAAAAAGTACTCAAATTCATGTGTTTTGTACATCTTGAGCATATTTTCCATGCCTGAAAGTCGGACATTTAGGTACGCACATACAATGAATGCGACTGGTTCACAATGCGAAAAGCTACATAATCATTCACCACAATGTTTCTTAAAAGTGACGGCGATCATATGCCCTACTGTCTACTGTATCTACTTCATATATCATTGTACCGAAGTGATATGACAGACATACTTCGCTGGGCATATGTATGTCACAAACAAAAGTTCTTAATAAGGAAACACTCTCTAGTTAGAAAGTGCTGGAGAAAGTCCTTCAAACACAATATAGTTGGTATTGGAAAAATATAATCTGCAGCAAACTCGTAGCGTGGGGGTTTACTCGTCGAAATGAATTATTTTAGGATTATTTTTATGGTGGAACATTGTGTAGCTGTTTATTTATGACATTTTTTGAAGGAAGTGAAAATTGTTATTATCTCTTCAGATCCTGAGTACATGTAACTAAGAATTCATTGTAGCATTCCGTGTCTTACGTATTCCTATGAATACTGGGATAAATGGACTAGAAATTTAAAGTAGAAGCACAAGAAGTTTATGATTTGGTGTATGACTTAAATAATTGCTTACGTGTCAATGAATTTTGTTATACGTTGGGCACAAACAACGCAAAATAACATTGCTTTCATTGTACTTTAAATTTAATTTATGATTAGCTGTAGGTACATATTATGACATTGTCCAGGAACCTAGTTGAAATTGGCAAATGTTTATTCATCAACAGAGAAATATAGTAATATCCTTCACGTACCATTTAATTTCCAGGAAATTTCGATTTTTCTTTGTGAAAATTCGGGCACCAGAATTTTCACGACAAAGCCATCGAATCTTCAGGAAAATTTCCAGTAATTTATAAACGCATACAATTATTATCTTTATTATTCCAATAAACGTACAAACAACATTTATAGCTCTATATTCTGTACTGAAACTAAATGCGCTATATGTAAGTTAGTTTTTAGAGGCTTAGGCTTAGTAGATTGGGTACAACATTAATTTTCAATAATTTTGAAATACGTCAACACTTTTCAAAAAGAACCTATGAAAATGTATGTTTATACATTGTATGTAAGAATTAAAGATTTTAGTCTTGATTCATCTTATGTGGAATTTTTTGCTATTATGTATGTGAATAATTGTAATTTACCCACAGCGATTTGAAAGCGGTAGGTAGTGGATTTAGATTTTCGAATATAAGTCTTTGTATTTTACCATATTCCAATCCCAAACATTTCTGTTAGCATTTGTTCGCTTCCATTGTTGATACAACAATAAATAAAGCACTCTTGGAATAACCATCGTTAATAATGGTTATCTGCATACTCCCCGATGTTTTCCAAGTTGTCCTTGTGATATCATTTCTTCTGTAAATTCTTATGCGTGAATTTCCAGAAAGATAATTCCGATTCCTGTAAATTAAATGTTCTATAGAGTACATTCCATTTCTGGCAATGGTGAATAAATGTTACCCAATGAAATTGCATGAGTGAGCAGCTCCCTTGGGAGAAGTTAATTGCCCTTACAGTACGCATTTATGATATTACTTGAATGATACATTTGGCATAATAATGAAGAGTCAAGCAACGACATCCTTGAGATCCTACTGTTTTATTGCAAGGCGCTGACGGATCATAAAAACGAAGGTAGATATTCTGAATAGTATTCTAATACATATATGAAATGGAAATAGGAAGGCATGTCGACGCAACAAAACGTGAGTAAAAAATAAGTTACAATTAGAAAAATGGAGTATGTAAAGATATAATACAAAGCCAATGCGATTACATGCCAACTGCCAATTTTTCCTGAACTAACCGCGTCATGGGCAATTTTCCAAGTTTATTGTAAATTTGAGGCTTGAATGCGAAATTATATTGCACCTTGTCACACGGTCACGTACAGATACATATATTACATCTACAATGTTTTCTCTGTTTTGTACGACTGCATGCTTCATCCCCATCAATGGTTGAAACACATTATCGACCCCCCGGAAGTCGACATCTCTAACAACTAGCACAAGAGTTGCCTCTTTTCAAATATTATGATAACCAATGTTTTATGTTATGTAATTTACAATTTATGCTAAACTGTCAAAAAATTACCAATGTTTCGACTATCAGATGTTAATTATCCGTAATATCTGTCAGAATTAACAAATATGTACGCTTGCATTGAAGAAACCGGTAAAACAGTACATCAACAGCTTCATCAAAGTTTTATATCAATGGTTTTATTATCGTAGTGCCGTAATAAAATAAAAACAAATCAATATAGCGAATATTCTGAATCAAACTATCATGGACGATTTACATTATTAGTTACATCATACAAAATTTCTGAGGCTAGACCTCACAAACATGCCTTAATGACTTTAAAATTTATTGAATATAAAACTGAAGTAATATCCCTTTAAAATTCATGCATAAATTGTGATATATAGAATCATCAAATATTTACCTTTCAGGCTAACTGTTAACAATGCATAGACAAATCCTAAGCTTTCTCCCGGTAATGTTCATGAAACTATGATAAGAAAACATTCCAATATGATGCTATGTTAGAATTTGTATTTTGCATATAAATCTGCTAACGCTGCTCTCTTTTAGATTTATAGTTAGTTAACCTCGTTAACTTACAGTATTTACTTAATTTAGCCAACTAACACTGGTATCATTATAAATTTATGATTATGTAAGACTAGAAATGCTAGATGCAACCTATCTTGAATTTATATAAATGTGAGCTGTTTACTACACCATTCATTAGCGTTATGTGTCCAACTTAAATCGCTTCGTATGAAAATCGAAGTTAAGAAAACACCATCCATCCACACGGTGTTTGTCCAAAGATTGCGGTAAGCTTCGCAAGATTGAGATTTGAATTGAAGTGCTAGCCAACAACAATACATAAAATAGACAAACATTGGTATAGAAATAGTGTAGAGGAGAGAATAGTGCAAGCGAGACATGTGGTAAGGATTGGATTGGTAAGGAAGGAAGGAAACTAATGTATGCAGTTTTAATGTCTTTGTATTCGGATATATTGGCTGGATATATTGTTTCGCGTAAAATCACTAAAGTCTATACTTTGTATGTGGAAATCTCGATATTTCTTAAGTTGCAAAATATGACAAGAACAGGGAAGCAGGATTTCGAGATTGGAACTGGCCTTGCCTTCGCATATTTATAGAATGAACTCAGTGGAACCAATTATGAATGAAATGATCCATTCACCATTATGCGAATTGTACCACTACAAGTTAAAAGCTCTGAAATATTTTTGCGGAACCCGGCGGATCTGCAGTTAGAAAAGTTATTTGCAACATAAGTTTGCATTATGGTTTGAGTCCAATCCAATCAAACCAATAGAGACAAAGAACAATTTTATGAATAGAGTTTGATAACTATTTTTTTAGTTAGAAACGACACTATTCAGTATTCCGTCTACTCAAAGAAAATAACTGCCTCAATTTAATTTACATCCAATACCAACATCATGTTCTTTATCAGAATGTTTATATGCAGTTGTAACTTGTTCTATTTTCATAATGAATTTGACCTCGATTACGAACAGAGTCGATTTCGATTTACTCCCCTTAACTTATAAGGAAAATTATATACACATTTATAATTATAACGACAAATGACACTGACTGAGTGAACAAGATAATGACGCTAGTAGTGATAAAATTTAAATGAGTGGAAAGATCCTCATTTTATTTCAGTTTCCAATGTTTGAATATAAAATTGTAAAAACCTGTGAATAAACATAATGTATATATAGTATTAGTATTGATATATTGTAAAACAGTGAAGCTATTTAGAGAAACTGACAATCAGTACAAACACTAGTACCGCATCGTGAGTTTAATGCTATGAACCAATGATACTGACATGACTCCATTTGGTATCACTTTTGAAGATTTTCGTTCAGCAGTTTGATACACATCAGGACGCAACTTGTGTAAATACCTACCCGAGGAAACAGTTTACATATATAAGCTTTTGAGTTCATACACGATCTGCTTTCTCCTTTCACTGGCTTTGTACGTGTTCAATATTGACATTTGACAATGAGTTATCGGAATTTGGAGAATAACCTAACTACAATGCACCATTGCATTGGTAGTGACGACTGACGACGAAATCACTTATCCATATGCGTACATGAATATAACTGCATGTGTGTTACATGGCGTGTATAAATTTAACAAGGATAACCCCCTTGAATACATAACTACTTTTCTGCTTTGGTGTGGGAGAGCTAGAACAAGATGATACTTTGAAACCTCTAAACTCTAACTACAAAATGGGACTAAAGGACAATAATAGGATTCTCTGAGAAAAGTGATGAAAAAGAAAGAAAACGTAAGAAAGGAAATGTATATATATATATTGGTATGCATGTAGATTCATAGCAGTGGTAGTAGTGTTGGTAGAAGTCACCAAAGAGTTTGCACAGTGTCCTCAGAATTTTATTACCACTATTGTTGAAGAAAAAGAATACTATCAACCATAGTGCACAGGGTATGTGTAATGTGTTCCTTGTCTCCCACTGGTACAAATGAATTCTGTAGGGAGAGTTTGACTCTTTCACTTGGTAAGTTTTTCTAGGTCTGTATTTTAAAGCTTAAAGTCTTTCATCTTGTAAAGCAGCCTAATACACTGTCTGTGTGATGTCTGATTTTCTTGTAGAGCAAAGCATCGAAGGTACAAAAACGCACGATTTTACTAAGATTCCACTTCAAGGGAAACTACGTCCAATGTGTCAACATCAAAGGCTTGCTAATTTACTTTAACTCCAATGTGATCTACTTTAATAATATATTTAGGGGATTTAAATCAGGAAACCGTTAATAACCGTAGAATTCTGAAGATGAACAGAGCGGCTACTACAAGTTCACGTGATTCTATTAATAGCAATGTAGAATCGCCATTTTAACAAACATGACATTAAACGTTGATATGAAGCTTCTTTTCAGAGATTTTTGTTTAGGATATACGTATTTGATTTGCGTAATTGGTTGGATAAAACATTTTGTTCGAAGCTATCAACCACAAATTGGGAAGGATAAGTGTATTCAAGTTACGTAGTGTTAGTTGAAGAACTCCTTTTCATAAAAGCTGGAAGTAGATTCTTTGGAAAAAGTAACACCGAGCACACAAGGAAAGTAAACTCACGTGAATATACCCAATTTCAGCATGCTAGGGTATGGATAAATACATATTCTTAATGTTGAATGTATAATGTGCATTTTCCTAAACAAAGTGCTACTAAAAGAATACAAGAAAATGGATTCGGCTGCATAATAAAGTAATAACCTTCGTATTAGAGCGAGCGGCAATCTTTACAAAACAGAGTTCATATTTATGTATAAAGCATGTTCTTCGCTTTCTACAAAAAATGTCATTTTCCTCTGTCATCAGTTGTACGTACATTTTCTGAAGATTTCGTCATTGTATTCCATATTTTGTATATTCAACAGTTCAAATGACCATGTTCTGTTGTAATGATCATCAGTCAAACTTTTCTCCCAAGGTAGTAGGAATAAGTAAATGAGGACAATTTTTATGACGCACACCTTTCTTACTTTTCCCTTATGATTGAACGCATCGGTAACTTTTATAGGTTGTATTTTTCCTCTCTGCCCTTAGAATTTTGCTGAAGTGGCTAGAAGGAAGGAATCAAATCACATATTTCTTACACAGTTTCTATAAGAAATACATATAATAACGTATGAGACTATAAATTGTAAGAAGGGTAGTAAGATATCCATGTCCCTTCGACTTTTTCAATTTTCAGCACTTCCATTTTGATTTTGTTTGCTTGGCTGGGGAATTTCCTTCCACCGAATGGTATGATAGCTTTAGTGTGCCGACTTATGCTAGTGTGGTGAGTGAATTAAATGTTAAAAAGGTAACTTATCCGTGGATGGTGTTATTGACATTCCTATACACAGCCTCAAATTCAAACATTTGTGGGTCTTCCGTTACACGGTGTCTGCAAAAAGGGTGAAAGTACTCAGAAACCTAAATAATACAAGAAGAGCATCTTATGTAAATACAGACAACATAGTAAACCATCATGCAGGCATGATTGAATATACAAAGCTGGCCGTGCATTCATAATATTGTAAAAATCATTTTCCACTATATAATATGAAATGATGATTTTTCTTCATTGACATTTCGGTACATGAATATTAAAGTAAGTACGATAATAATTGTTACGTTTCAATTCTATTTTCTCATAGAGATTTTACATTCAAAACACGTGGACTATATAGTACATGTACTACCATTTACCTTTGCCTTGCTAATTACTAAAAAAATTGGTCAAGGTAAAAATTTAGCTGAGTTTAGTGAAAAGAATGTTTTGATGGAAACTTCAATTGCTCCACAGTCGTCCCCTCAAAGTTTTGGCACTGATTGGGCTGAATCTATATCTAATAATGCATACATACATAATATATTATGTGCTTATTTCATCTTTAACAAGATTCCTCAATCCTGTAACCCTATGTGGTACTGATGTGTAACAGCCAGCGGTCTTAAATTAAAACTGGCAATATTTTTGTGTTTGGAAACTGTAGTCCATGTAGTTTGCAGTAGTAAGGTAACTCAAAGCTGGGGAAATGTGAGAACGATATTATTCAAAACATACTCTGTTAAAACATTCCATAAGTTCGAACATAGTCACTCTCACATTTTCCTTTTACAATTATGTTTCCACTTTCCACACTTATTTTCATGACAAAATTTTAATTATTCCATATCCAATACTCAAACTCCAAGCCAAGCCTGAACCTCATAAATATGATTTCACTTACATAAAGCTAGTAAGTATAGATGGGATAGAAATAATGAAATCGAAAATTTTATCAATGAAAGTAGTTTTAATCCCGTTTTTATGCGCTTAAACATTAAACACTCATTTTCATACCATTCTTTTTCAGACTTGCAACAATGATGAAGGACCTGCAAATACTTGACCAGATGCTGAAAAAAGGTTACGATAGAAGAGCTACACCTACAAATCATTTAAGTAAGATACAATTATTAACTTGAAGTAAATGAACATATTATGTATCATTCATATGGTTAAAGTATGATAGAAATAAGATTGATTTAAAAAATCATGGTAATGTGTGCATATCGCATGCTGAATGTAAACCAAACATATCTCCGGATGCATTTGTTTGCATTTTATTACAACTTACCATTACTAATATATTATGCAAGTTCAACTTACAATATTCTCCCAAGTACACACATACAACAGAATTCTATTTTATTTGTTGCTTATAGATAATAGTGTACCAACTCATGTGGATTGTGAACTCTTTGTCCGAAGTTTTGGTTCTCCCAATCCTCTTACAATGGTAAGTAAAATAGTGTATGCAGTAGTTAGGATGAACTTTGTAATGCGAAACAGTAGTTTCGATTACTGATGAATCTGTCTGTAGTCTCTGCAGTGGTTAATGATACACAAAATTGCATACAATAGTTATCCAATATATTTAATAATTTCAAACTTTCTATTTCACGGTAATTTTTAGCTTCATTCATCCCTTTGAAACAAGATATTATTCTGAATAGCTACAAAATACCTATTTTACATTTTCATGGTATTATGTAATATGGGGATTTAAAAAGTTGAAATGAATGATAATGGAAATTTAAATGTGTTTCATAATAATGTCAATAAATTCTGATTTTCAGTCTTCGGGTAACATTTTCATGTATGATGGACCTTTCCAAGTTTCCTTTAGACAGGCAGACATGTACAATGGAAGTTGCAAGCTGTAAGTTTACTGTGTTTTTAATTCCTTATGCATGCTCATAAAATATGTTTTACGTGGACGGATTTATAAAACAATTGTGGACCAAACAGCAAAAAATAAAATATCCATAGTAAATAATGTAGAGTATTTTCGATATTTCCACCTACGTCTTGACCTTTTATGCATTAGAAGCTTTTACAATCAGAACATTTCAAAGCTCCCAACGACGACTTTACATAATATAGTATGCTCTCAGACATATTTTATATTCGCTTGAGGATTCATACGGCTGATTAATATTTAGAATTCTACACAAGTAGGTAATGGTTTGCGAATATGGTCCACCAACACTGGTGAAAGTAGACTATATTGGGAAAGTATATCGTAAAATACCTATCTAATTTAACATGAATAATGGAAGCTTCTGTGTCCCACATTACAGATTTTTTAATCTCATATATCTTACTGTTATCACCTATCATTTTAATAATAGATAATATTCTCAGACATACATTGAGGTAATGTGAGATGTGCAAGTTTAAGAGAAAGGGCTTTCTCAAGGGATTCTATTTGTGCTTTGACATCAGAGCATTTGCAGGAAACTTATACGACAATATGGATGGAAGCTATATTCGAATTCATTATTTGTTAGTTACATAGGTATGTATATAATCTATATCAAGAGAGAAGAATTATTTTCATGCAATTAAATGGTATGCTTATTCTATGAATAAAATGACCTGTTGTTCTATGGAACTTAATTCTACTATATTGCCTTTGGTTGAAAGTTTGTTTGCTGGAAAATATCCTGCAGCGTTGTATTTAAGATGCAAAAGTGATGATGTATTTCGATATGATATATTATGTTGCATACTGAGAGTTGTGTTCCCTCTACCATTAGTTTCCCTTCGTTTATTTTAGAAAACAAGAACCAATAGTGCTTATTTTGATCATATTTTGAAAGTTGTAAGAGAAATGTCGTTGTAAAAGTTTGAAATAAGAAAGGCAAGCAGTCTGGGTTAGGTTTTTTGTCATCTACTTTAGTTGAAATACTTGCGTGTGACAGAAGGAAAATTGTTTGTAGCTTCTACCACCATTATTGCATTTCCAATCCAATCTGAATCTATAATATATAGCGTATGCCTATAAGCGTTTTAGTAAAAGGGAATTCTATATTGATATCTTTTTACATACATGATGGTATATTCAATTCTTCATAATAATATATTTAAGGCAGAAGAAAATTGGCTCTTGGTGTTTGAAGTGCTTTTTCAAAAACTACTAGATGAAGTGAACATCTGTTTACAAAACAAAATGCCCCAGCTAAACCAGTTTAATTTTCATATACTTCTTACAAATAAGTTGACAAAGATAAAACAAAAGAAACTTATCAATTTTAAGGTTCTATTAACTTCCTGGCGGGTTTGGCTGTTTTCAATTGTTCTACAGAAAAAAACTTTAAATATAAACATGCAATACGAAAGTGAATATGTACAAAATGGTACACTACCAAATGAGATGCTGACTATGAATATTGTTTAGAATACAAAATTGATACGGTCGTAAATGATACTTTCAACTCGTCAAAATCAAATTATTTATGATGATAATTCCAGTTTCAAAATAAATATAGGATTGTATATCAAAACAGATAATAGATACTACTATAATTTCGATTTTATTACAAACCATTCAATTTTTACCCTATATCACAAATAAAGTAACATACGAACAACTATATTCGTTGTTTCATAAACAATTTTGCTTTTAATTTACGGGGTGACATTGATGATAGCGTGGACCACACCCGTGACTACAATATTGTTTTTATCCAATAGTTGTTCTGATTTTTAGGAAAGAGAACTGATATTCTTTTATTTATGACTACAACGAGGGTACTTCTTACTTCCCGCATAGTTAGCAGAACTATATAACCAACGACTATGATTTTATTTACTATTAGTGAGGTGAACTCTAGAGTAAACGAATTGGAAAACTCACCAGTTTTCAATTATTGGATGCTGAAAGAATTCTATATAAGGAGCTTTCACACAGCATATTAAATCGTCATTTTATTCAGATTCCGTACCGTATAGTCTTCTAATTTAACTTTCTTCCAACTTGCAACGCCAAGTTTTTTGATAGGCCGCCGTCTCCCGTTGTTACAATTTCTGACAAATAAATTGAATTCTTTTAGTCTTCAACATTGAAACATAGCAAGGGTATGACGATCGGTTTTATAGATAATGCTTGCCCGTATCAAAAAGAAACGTAAAGAAAATGCTAAAGGTATATAAAGTTTTTTCTCGGACCAATTTCACGTTGAATGTTTAACACTGATTTGTTGCTAACTACTGGTAGTTAGCAGGTATACCACTGACACCAACTTAACTGCATTTCCAGTATTTGCGACAATACCTGACTTACTAACATTAACTTTTAAAATAATATGGTACGTGTACCCGAAATGTTTTCAAACAGCGTAACTGGCCCGACATCCACTAATAACCGTCTATATTTATATGGAATACTTCAAAATGTTTTTGAGAATCCTTTCAACTGCTTTTAGTTTCAATGATTACCAATAGCTTGTGAATGGAAAATGCAAAATCATAATACTAACCACGTTTACCAAAAAACTTTATTTATAGATAAAACCATTCTGCTCCTTTGATTTCGCTTATAAAGAGAATAAAAAGGATCTGTGAGTGAAATTCTACGCATATGTCAGTTAATTTTCCATATTATATAATATAAAACCAAAAATTATATAAATTAATAAACCATATTTTCCAACCTAAATCGTTTGTAGTTTGCATACATTTATTGGTCGAATAAGATACGAGTTATGATTAAGTACTCATTGTTCTTACATACAATATCAATTTGAAAGAAACTAATTTATCTAAATGTAACAATCTCAGTATTTTACATTTTTGTATTGATTTTGTACCCCTCACACAGTACCGAGTAGTACAAATTGTGAGAATGAAAATGCGGTGAAAATTGTGAGAAGTGAAAGCCATTCGTCTACCTAGGTCATCCCATAGAACTTAATACTTTAAAATTCTTTTCATGTGTTATTCCCTTGGATTATTTAAATGGATATGTTTATGAGCGTTGATCTTGATGGTGTCATCTTTGTTCATTGTTATGGCATGCTGTTACATAAACTTGGTTTCAACAAGACGTAGTTTAAAAAATAGAGCGAGTTTTTCTCTCTTTATCTAGAAAGGGGTTTACTCTGAAAGATGCAATTGTGGCACAGTAGTCTAGTTGATTTAATCCTGTGCATACCACAATCACACAATACTTGCATTCATATGGCATCTCTCTAATAATAGTTAAAAGTAAAAGACCACGAAAAGGATCTGTGGTGTGGTGCCTGTGTAATGGGAAGGAAACGGCAATTTACAGCTTAAAGATTCCACTGCCTTTTTCATCATACCATTCTTATACTATCTTCTAAGTGAAAGCATGAACTGAACATACAAGATATCAAGAAAGCCACTTAGGCAAAAGTGAAAAGTTGCTGTAGGTCGCAATGTAAATTACGGTCATACGTTTTCATTCACTCAGGTGCTTGCCGGAAGTGAAAGTGGTAAACGCCAACTTGAATGTCAAGTTTATTCTTTTTATTGAGTTTCACCGTGAAATACCTAACACAGCCGAGCCTACGGTCTATATAATCCTTGCAAGTACAAGTATCTGAGTGAGGTAACTCATGATGAACTTGGTAGGCAGTAAAGGTTTATATTTGTCCATTATTCAAAAGCTGATGTGAATCAAGTGATTTTTATCAGTGTATATAAATCCCCACAGACCAGGGAATTTCACCGATAGGTGGTTCAAGGCAACATGCAACTTTCACTACAGCGGAGTGCTTTCACTCAAATGGATATGGAACATCTTCTATTACTTTATCAATAGAAGACAAATCACACCCTACTTCAGGGGTTTCTCATCCTATTATTAACCATGTTTCAATCTACTTTTGAAAATGCAACATGATTCGGCTTGCCTAACTTCATCTAGAGCTTTAGAATTAAGAAAGGCAAATAAGCACACTTTTGCCTTTGCTATCTTACTATGTTATATACCACAGCAAAGTTACATATTATATCTCATATCTCTATTGCGGCTTTGTTTAGCACGTTAGGCAGCATTTCATGGTATCTTGCTTTGTTTTAAGTGCTAGGTACAAAGTAGAATGTAGGTGACATTTGGAACTTAACACACTTAACTTAACCATTATGTAATCTTCATCTAGTTAAACCCACTTCCTAGTCAAACTTTAATATGCGATTTGGTCAATTTATAGATTGGAAAACAAGTGGCTTTGTTGCTATGTGACATGTGAAACCATGAATGCACACATTTCAGGGCGGATATATGCATACCAAAAAATATCGCAGCTTTGATGCAGTTGGATTCTCGCTGTATGTAGTTATTAATGCTGCTTCATTACTTCGTGTTGCATCGCCAAAAGTATATATATAAATGTTGTAATTTTCAGGTTGAGAAGCTATATAGCCGAGAAATCGGTTGACTTACTAAAGTAGTACTAATGCTGTCATGTACGATGAGAATAATAGGGGATTATTTGTAGGATTTAAATATGTCACGAAGACTGAGGATGAAAATGTACGATGTAGAATGTTTTAGATCGAGAGACAGGTAACACTTGGATGTTTAGATCATCAATATCAAGAGCATATTTATGAATACAACAAAGTTGGTTATATGCTGCATATAATATGCACATATAGCAGTGCATAGATCTACTTACATTTTTGTACGTCACACATGCCATATTTATTATTAATACATTATGCCATTAGTATGTAAGTAACTTAAAATATCTTGAAATAGCTAACCTATATAACGGTCACGCGGTATTACAGCATTTTGAAATAGTATCATATTTGTTTTACTGGAAGGGTAAATCTATTTTCATACGCCAGATCATTAATAGACTAAAATATTGATTCAAAATTGTTAACGATGTAACGATCCCATTTCAGATTTATAAAATGAAACTTCGTCATAATATGTACTTTCTTTGAAATAATCAAGCATATTACGGTTACATTATTAGTATATATTTGGGTACTACTATTTAAAGACATTTTGCCGGGAAACTAAATACGTTGTCGGTGAGTAGTGTTCTTATTTATCAGCGAGTATATTCAATACTCAACTTGATTTACCGCACATACCCTTAGACAACCTACCAAGACTGCGCGTGCATGAATGGCTAGTCGGATGTATTGATTAATAAATTAAAATATATAATCATTTTGAATAGAAAAGACTGGATTGCATGACCGAGCCTTGCAACAATTTTTGATAACAGAATTCTTGCAGCGAAGATACTTGAGTTCTGAGATAATAGATAAAGGAAATCTGGATGTGGAAAGGATGTAAGCTTTTCATTTGAACCTGGCGATATGTTATCCCCCGATGACGTTTCCAGAGCAAGTTACAGTATTTCGTAAAGTTTTATAGAAAATGTGACAAGATAAGCGCACACATTAATGAAGGTCTTTATGAATGTTTCCACTTATGTTCTTCGAATCGCCATAGTGACTACGTTTGAATACAATAATTACCAGTATTTGTAATTCATTTAGTTAACTATACATTCTTATTGTCATTCTGAACTTCATGAATTGCGTTCATATCGTAAAATTACTTCATATTTATATTCATACGTATACTAGCCTAATTTCATATAATATTATAGTTGCAATCTTTAATTCAACTTCTGTAGCCTTATATTGTTTTGTAGGTTTCAGTCAACCTATGGTGGCAACCTTGTCTGGTATTCTTGTAACTTAGGAATGTTGAACGAACCGGAATTGTGAAACCCCAAAGTTCGGTTCGCTTAAAACTGACAATGAATGTTCATCTATATATTTACTAGTGCAACGGTGTGCAGTGGAGTGGAGCATTTGTTCACTCCCTTAATTTTATATGGAACGTTTTCTCATAACGATGGCATGATAATGTTGTATGTAGGCGTATGTTTACTTTGATGCATATCTTGTTAACTAAAATAGAGGGAATTACCTATGTATGTTTAAGTTGTTACTTAAAGCCAGGCCTTCTGTAATTAATGCTCTCCTTTTAGTCGTACTTTCGTATTTTGTATGTCAACTATAATAGCACGATATATTCCACACTATTTCCTCCTATTGCGTATACATAAAAGTGAAATAAGAAACACAAATGAACAGGAGGAACGATAATGATAATAGAAGTGTGAAAGGAAGCAGTTGCAAGTGAGTCAGTATACGTGTTATATATTGGTTCACTGCCGGTTTAGTGCCTTCTATAACAAATGCCGCTTCGCACTTGGTAAAAAGCTGTTGCACAAAGTCTACATAATATTGCCAATACAAGGGGAACGATGTCTGTAGTTTCCTCTCTCTTGTCTCGTCTGAAGGTGTATATACATTAATTCCTCATAATATAAATTATCGTATTCAATAAACTTGAACCTCCACAGCAAATTAATTTGCAGAACTGAGCACACAGCAGTGAGTGGAGTCCATTTCCATTAGGCAACCATCATCGTTTTTCTAAGAGAGGAAGTTTAAGTAACGAGTGGAGCATTATTTCAAGCAGTCTCGAAGAAAGTACCACGGTATGGTATGTACAGTACACAAGAGCTTCAGCAAGCAGACAGCATACTCATGGTTTGTTTGAGGCTTGAGGAGAAGAAATGCATATCCTATCATAACTTAACCCTGCTAAAGCAAAAGGGAGCGAGTGTTTCTTTACAATGCATCATCAATATTATATTATCATCGTCATATATATAGCCATGCATTCGCATTTCCACTGGCACGGCACTTTCAAAAAGCATAAGATAAGATATCCATGTTTTGGAGATAATAGAAATTGAAAACTGGAAGAACTAAACTAGTAGTCGTACAACATCAATGTACACAAGAAAGTGTTCTTTTCCTAATAAGAAGCGTTTCTTTACTATTGTTATGTACTATATGTTAATTGATTGTGACAAAGTGGCAGAGTAAGGAAAACACTATCAAGCCAAAGTACTTTTGTGTTTTCACTTTCTCCCCAACAGAGTTACATAGTGATGGGAAGGAAAATGGCGTAGGTATCACATATACGGTTTGCTATTATAAAACTTTTGTCTACTGTTTCATATTTTTTTCTTTGGAATACACAATATTACCGTTCTTTTATGAGACACCCAATGAAAACTGCTGTATGAAAAAGTCATTTGTATATAGATGTTCTTTAAACGAGTTGAAAAATTCAATGGGTTGGGTTATGGATGCATGGTGGAGAAACTGCAGGTTGGAATACTGTTGTATACTTTTCATCCACCCCGCATCATATTCGTCTGTTTGTAGCCTTATTTTAGACATATTGTGTTTTACTTGAAAACTTTAATAAGACAAGCCAACTTTCTTTATATTATTATTGTAATTTGGACAAGGACGTCGTCGAATGGGATTCGTCAGTTTACATTGCCATTTCGCTAGATTGAGAATTCCCAAATTACATAGTAAACATGCATGCTTGCCTCTTAAATGATTCTGGCTTCTTTCTCATTTTCTTTGCAAACTTTACAAGCCACTTCTTTATGTATGCAAATGTTTATTAAAATGTGGTTTAGCGAAGCTACTAGAGCTACTTCAGACTATCATTTTATTTTATTTCCCATCTCCCCCTGACAAGTAATAAACTGAAGTCCTAACAGCATGGAGAAAATTACAGCCTCATCACGTAATTTTGCCCGTGGTGATTCAATAAGTATGATGTAGGTATCAAGTATCCAGCACGTGTAAATGAACAGAAATAAATGAGGGTTTAATTAAAACATAAACAATAAAGGTACTTTTATGTTATTAATTTGCAATACTACGCCCACCTTCAAAACTATCTATATTAAATCGAGCAATAACTCTACCTAACAAGTCGTAAGTCCTTCATCGTGCTTTTGATAAATATTCCTTTGAAACAATCTGATAATATAAATTCGCATACGCATACATAACCAAAGATAAACCTAGCTTTAAAAATAACATACAAAACATATTATATATCGTCCAGTCAGCTTTATCAGAAATGGCAATCGAATTATGTATTTACCTCCAGCTAAAAACAAAAGTCAGTTAAATTGGAGATAAAGTCCAAACAAACACATTATAATGCTATACATGTTTACAGAATCCAAAAGTCCTTTATATTTTGCATCAATACTAATTAAAGTTTTCTCCAGTAGAAAATATTCTGAACTTGATTTTATCTATCTATGACAGAACCCATGTTTATTTATATTGACGTCAGTTCTGCATTACATTTTAAAACAAAGTACATAGATATGTTAAACCATAACATCATTATAATCAATACTATTTCTTAATGACTCAAATGCATTTTCATCCAATCCAGCGAACAATTTAAAACTATCTTTACGAACATTGGGTTACGTATATACTCAATGGAATAGAGAGGAAATTACCTCAACCATAAAAAAGTGCATAATATTATTTTGACTGGGGGAAATTTTGTGGGAAAGGGCCGATGGCTATCACACATTAGATTTCATGCATCTGTCTGTCCATCTAGTCATCTTGAAAAGACGTTTGCATATTTAAAAAAAAATCTCGTAATATTAAATATTACGAGAATTTTATATATAAATTTTATATATTATGTAACAAAATACTCTTTTATGCTATCATTTTGCCATGATATGCCAAATCTGTAAGATATACTAGTACTTTCATCTTGTCTCTAAATCAGCCGTGAAAGTATAATAGCCGACTAATAAGACGCAGCAACAAAGAACTTTATATGTGGTAAATATATTTGGAGCTTACATATCTAGAACAACAATTTCTTTCCTCCCCAATCGAAAGATCATATATGCATGTCATCATCTCATCATTTTCGTCTTGATGATGTTTTTACTTCGTACCTTGATATTATCAAGGAGGTTTTATGGAATCTTTATAAAATACAATACTATTTTTATTGAGACCAGACTTTATGGGTGTTACTTTATTTTTTATTTTAGTTTCCAAAACAGTGGAGGAGCTCATTCTGGATTGGAAAGATGGCAATCCAGTGACCACGGGAAATTTAGGAATGTCGCAATTTGAACTTGAGGAAATCCGAACTGACAGATGTCAAGAGAGTTTCCAAATAGGTAATATGGGTTTAGGTTATTTTCAACGGATAATATAACTGAAAAATTGTGAAATCAATTCTATTTCGTTTTGCATGGAATTTGTAAACATAATATGAACCATTACAATTTATATACCCATGTGCCATGGTCTTAAAGGTAGGGTGTCAATTTCAAATTACTATAAGGTCCTATATATTTTCAGGTAATTACAGTTGTCTAGTAGCTGAGTTTCACTTGTCAAGATCTTTGGGATTTCATCTGGTTCAAAGCTACTT
>JAHZMV010004890.1:0-17204 GCA_027743765.1 Coecobrya sp. COE2 | reverse complement strand
GCAAAATCCATTTCTCTATCGAATTGAGCAACAATATCGCTCTGATATTGAAGGGTAATATTGTTAAGTCCAAAATCTTGAAACATGAATGGATTGCTGTCGTATGTACCATGTATGCTACGAGTTTCACACATCACTAGTATCATTCTATCAGGTAGATAACCTGACACAAGTGTTTCGTTGAAGTTAAAAGTAGTACCAACTGGGAGATTATAGGATTTAACTTGAATGTCTCGCATTGGGTAAACAAAAGGTTTACCTCTCACCCACGGAGCTGCCAGGCTGCTCCACACTTTTGGGTTTACAATGTGCTTTGTCATTGAAATAACACATCTACTCATGTGAAACTGAACATCTTGAGGTGGATTTGTACCCCATGTTCTAATACAAAATGAATCTGGCGCTCTGTTGAGTTTTATTTTGATGTCCGTTCCAGGTGGTAAAAGTTTCCATTGTTGTAAAATGGGTAGGTGAAGTCTGCCAGAAAACTGTACTTTTACGCTTTTGTCCACTAGATTACATCTGGCAACCCATCCAGGATCAGTCACATCGTTCTCATCTTTCGTTCTATAATATCCACTTAATTCTCCAAGAGTTTTCAGAAACCCTTTTCCAGTACCACATAATAACTCAAGCATTACCTTAATGGCATAATACTGACAGAATGGGGTAGTGTTTCTTTCATTTATGGAAAGCTCCACAGATTCAAACATTGAGTGAAGGAAATTATTAACTGGCGCATACGCCGATTTTGTCTTGTCTGCTTCATACGGAATAGGTTTCCCATTCCTATCTAAAAATCTTCCTTCTATATGTATCTCAGTTTCAGCTGGATTTATGTGTTGTACATCATTACCCAAAACTACAAACTCAACAGGTGCTGATCTATTTTCTGTAGGATTCAACGAAAAGTTGGTGGTCTGGGTGGTCTGTTCAAATGTCATATCATAATGCACTTTTTCAAAGAGATTTGTTGATGCACTAGCAAACCCTGCATCATGATGATTATCATCAGTCTCCATCATACCATGTCTTCCTGCCATCGTCAGTTTAGTCAAATAGAGTCACGAAATCTGATTTTTTAAACACTTTCTTCTTTTTGCTTGTATACTTTTTTAATCGCTTCTGTCCCTTCTGCTTTGAGGATTTTCTCCCTTTTTTAGAATGCGACTTATGATTGTGCTTCCTTCCACGTCTGCGTCCACTACCTTTCTGTGCAAAAACTTGGTTCGCCATCCCTTTAAGAGCTCCTTGTGCATTCTCTCTTATACTGGTCTTTATATCTACTCCGTTCAAAGCATCACTTGCAACGTTTTTGACAGCATTCACAGCATGAGGGAGAATGTACTCCTTTGCTATTGGAAAAAGAGTTCTAAAAAGGCCACTGAAAAATGAACCGATTCCATGTCCACTCTGACGGCGTATGTTTGGTCTATACATAAGAAGACCAGGACCGAGCCCTCCACCTCCACCAAACTGAGTCGCCATTACGATTTGTGAACCCATCTTGTATTCAAAGATTATATCCCTTTCCTTTTAAAATGTAGTGTAGCTTTGAACGAGCCTAACTCAAATGGTAAGAAGGTGCCTGTTTCGCTCCTTATATACATGTGAATGTCTTGAAGATTTCCGTTTGTTAGAGGAAGGTAATGTCTATGTCCAAACTCAATTTGTGTAATGCCGGCTGATGGTGAGTCTGTTTCCTGGTATCCTTTTAAAATGTAGTGTTGCTTTGAACGAACCTAACTCAAATGGTAGGAAGGTGCCTGTTTCGCTCCTTATATACATGTGAATGTCTTGAAGGTTTCCGTTTGTTAGAGGAAGGTAATGTCTATGTCCAAACTCAATTTGTGTAATGCCGGCTGATGGTGAGTCTGTTTCCTGGTAAGTAGCAATCCTCATTAATGGAACGAGCTGGTCTCCCACAAACTGATTCTCCACAATATCACAATAAATATACATCAGTTGCTGACCCAAGTTGAAGAAGGGTGGATGTGAACCTCTCGTGATATATTGCAGTGAATTTTCATTATTATATTTTGTAAATTTTGTCAGTCCTAGGATTGCTCTTACATGATCATCAAATCTAAACTCACAATGCTGAGAATTTTCCATCTCTTGAATTATTTCAATTTTATCATGCACTTGTTTCATATTTAAAAAGGGCACTGTGTTATTTATTTGATTTATAAGTCCTTTAATATCATTCACATCCTCTTCTATATGCGCATCATAAATTGAGTAAATCGTTCCTTGTATTTCTGCTTTACGTAGATATGGTTTCATTCTTGATGGTATAAGACGAGCTTGTGGTAAAGGTTGTTCAATCACCCCATTAATAAATTCATGTTTATAAACCACTTTTATTGTAAAGAGGGGGGCAGATTTATTCCAAGCTCCGAATTCAGCAGCAAATCTTTCTCTAAAGGTTGGTTTAATTTTTTGCCTGAATACATGATCGACCTTTTTATCAAACGTTATATCAAGTATATTAATGTTATTTTGATGTTTTAGAAGGATGGTGTCAGTGTATTCATCTATCTTCAAATGATATCCGTAATTTTGTAGTTGATAATTCAATACAACCAAGAGATCGATTAAATTGTCGAAATCTGTCAAATGCTTAATATCTCCTACGGAATGGTGAGTTATCTCATGCACAGTGAATAAGTGCATTAATCCTCCCCTATTTTTAACATTCGACAGATTGCCTTCATTGTGTTGAACAATTGTGTTGACATAAAATTTGTCGACATCTGAATCTTCAATCAAATATTTGGATTCTTTTATTAGTTTTCCAGATTCGGGAATTCCGTGAGGGTTTATTAGCTTCTCTGATTTTATAGACGCTCCTAACACCAGCTTTTCTGTGGGTAGAGTTGCAGTACCTAATTTTGAACCCTTTTTAAGATGATGGCTTTGTATATGTGTAACTGCATTGAACCAAAGCCACTTCATAAAACTGGTTGTCTAATACAGGTTCACGTGACAAATGATTGCGGAAGTCTGAAATTGTATTGTCAGGATAAAACTCTGCTGAGGAGTCACTCTCAAGGTGAACGTATACACCATCCATGATGATCGGAGATAAGATTATAACGTGTGCACTCAGTGATCAATAAAGTGATAATGATTGAATTATGTTTGTGCATGTGCTTTTTTAAAATTTTCTACATGTGCACAAGATACTGTTGGGTACCCTTTGTGTACCCTTGTTACGCATCGCAAAGGCTTATCTTTACTTGGAGGTAGCTCCATCGTAAAGATTAGGCGGAGAGCTTTGCTCTCCTATTTATTTTTTTATATCCCTAACCGATACATAGCACCATATATAGTTAATCGTAGACGTATAATCACAAAATGTCCTGTAATGTTAAAGCCCTATCCTCCCCATGTTATTTAAATGGGAAGGGTTTCCAATTACCTCTCTTAGCTACTACTGATAAGGATGCAATCCAACCCAGGAAGCAGTTTGGTTTCTGAACAGAATTGTAATCAGTATCCATATTTAGTATTTCCATTTGATTATCGATGCTCACATCTGATTTCTTGGAAACTCCAATATCGTCTTGATTAGCTGCCCTTTCCTTGGCATTTAGCGTAATGCGGGGGAACTGTCTAGATAGATATTGTTTGCCTAAAAAATCAATCAAACATTAGCTATTTCTAAAATATACATTTTTTACGAAACCATCCGCTCCGTTAATGGAACATATATTTCCGTTTGGTTACCAATGCTCACATCTGAATTCTTGGAAATTCCAATATCGTCTTGATTTGCTGCCCTTTCCTTGGCATTTAGCGTAATGCGCGGGAACTGTCTAGATAGGTATTGTTTGCCTACAAAATCAATCAAACATTAGTTATCTCCAAAATATACAATATTTTACGAAACCATCCGCTCCGTTAATGGAACATAATATTTTTTTAAACTGAAAAATATTTTTCGTGATTTGACTAACATTTGCTTTTGAAATCACATCTAAAATTAATTATTGTTCCGTTACTCGGAACACGCTCATCCTCTTCGTGTTGCAAGCACCAGTTTCTGAAAGTTTTATATCTTGAAGTCACTCTGTCCGCATATTTCATCACGCTTTGAACTTTTTCAATCTGCCAATTTAGACGTAATTCCAAGCACTTAGATTCATGATGCAGGTTACAATATTCGTCAAGAATTGAAACACAATCAGCACAGGTGTTTATAAATTGAATATGTATGTTAGCAAACTTTGTTGATAAACCAATTTCCCTGCTCACCAATTTGAAAAATCTATCCAGTATATTCTTTACCTCTTTTAGTTGAACATTTTGAGAACTAAATTGTTCACTAATTTCTTTACAACAAACCACGCAAAATAAGGTATTGCTTTCGAAACTCTGTCCGATTGCTTTTGTAGTGGTTTCTGGATTCATTTTTAAGACCTTTTTAATATCACTTAATATTTGAGTCATTGCTGTGCCTCAAAAAATTACTGGATTGGAAATGTCAAAACCTATTTGTCTTACTTGATGCTGCTGGTTTGTGTTTGCTTTTTTTATTGTGCGTGAAGTAGGGAAATATTTTGTACACCAGAAACACCTGATGTTGTATTCTTTGTCTGAGAGCGAACGGTGCATTTTATGCGTACGACCGATTCTGCTGTGCCATGAATACATGATATGAAAATTCGGAAAGCGTTTGTTCATATGCCGCATTTCATCGTTGGCCTCAGTATTCATGATAGACAATATATGATATCTTACTTATGGCAAAATAATAAACAGATTAAAAATTGTATTCATTTTCTAATTAATGTACAATACTACCACGCAATAGGGGATAGGATAGTGAATAATAATTTCGTGCTGGGGTAAATATCTTCTTCTAGTGTGAGCATATAAAAATCCGCATAACTCGAAAGGTGATATGAAACTAAAAAAACCTTTTATAACTTGCTTTACTTTATAAAACCATATGAATTTCCTTCTGTTATATTACGTGACTACCACTTTATGTAAAAGATTCAATATTAGTTAATCCAGTGGTATTTCTCGGCATGTCCGCGCCATGTGTGGTAGCAAAGTTACACTTTGGTAATTTTTTACGAAACTAAATCAAAGTTCAATTTGAAAATTGTTTTCGTGATAGAACATTTTAAGTTAACCAATTTCAGTAAATCTTGTTGCTCCACTATACACATGAAGAAAACAAGAAACACGACCTGGTTAATATATGTAGTTGGGCAAGCAAAAATTAGAGTCATTTGAGGTACAGGTGTGAACGCAAAGATGGATTATTTTCAATATCAGTATAATCGACCGAATTCTTAACTAATTCAATAATTTTCAAAACCGACTTAATTCAATATTGAGACTTGTATCTGTTGGAGGTTATCTAATATGAATTATATATTAGTATTCAAGTTGGTTTAAATTATTCAATCAAACAAAAAGCTATCACTACCACACCATATACGCCAACGCTCGTAAAAATCAACAATTTGTACCCATTCAACAACTTACAATCATAATGAGTATGTATCCTATCTGCGTTACTTCCATAGAATTTGGTCTACCTAATAGTTATAGTCTTAGCCATTTTTTAAACAAGTAATGAGATTGCTTATAATTTATTACCTTCGTATTGTTTTTACGTCAAAGCATTTTTACAGTGCATACTTGTCTGTTAACCAGCAACGTTAAAGCATCGTACATTTTTGTTCGATCTACCACAGTTACGCAGAAGAGCACTGCATTGTCTCTGCATCTTTCCCAACATTAAAATTCTAAATCATAAGTACTTAAAACAATGACAATTAATTTAATAATTGTAATTAGTCTCTTGATAACGATAACCAAGTGTGTCAACACAGTATCTTCGAGTTTACGAAGAATTCCACTGGAAATGACGACGAGTTTACGTGTTTTTCAAGCCTGCACCGTTCATGTTGTTCAGGCTGTTCTCGATGACCAAGTAAGCTAAATCCAAAAACTGATTTGATAAAACCTGTTAAATAAAATGTTAAATGTTGGCGTGTTAAATTTTATTTACTTATTTCCTCTAGATATTCTCCTACCAACTACAACCGATTGACTTTCCAATTGTATACTCGGAATACAATTTCCTACCAAGCTGGACGAATGGATTTTCATGCAACAGGAAAATGTATGCGTTAGACAATGATCAAGGATTCCGTATAAATGCAACACCCACCTATTCGAAAGCTTGCCAAGTTGTGGTTTATCTTACTCCGCCATATTGCGATTCATGGAATGTGCCTCAATCTTTCAGAAGCTACATCACTGCAAAATCATTTGGCCAACCTTTTATGCCTGAATCAGATCGCAGTTTAATGGTTCATCATTCAGTTTTAAACACAAAAAATATCGCTACGGATACCAATCTTCCAAGAACATTCAGATCCGGAAGATACTTTGTAATCCTTGGATCCCGCCAAACGATGGAAGAGCCATATTTTCAAAATATGTTTTTATCCGTAGATGAAATCTACAGCCAGGAAAGTATATTTTTGCCCATTAAAATTTTTATGCAAGTTTCGTTTACTGTGCAACAAAAGTTAACTCATGTTTACTCTGCAAAAATCAACGCAACATTTCTCGTTGGACCGATATCTGAGACAGCAATAGTAGCCAACATGGAACTTTTAAGCTCTAAAGATATAATCGATGTTCTTTACAGATTTGATTTAATGATGTCTATAAAATATTTAGTGTCACCAATATCAATAACGGTATATCCAACTATCCACTGTTTTGAAGAGGTCGTTGATGAAAATTTCAAGGAAGGTCAAACGATTTGGGAAATCATGTATCCAAAATTTTGGAAAGAGTCGCAACTAAATTCTCCATCCTTTTTGCAAATATTGGGACAAAAGATAGACGTCCAGAGTATCTTCCTAGCAATGATACAACCCAATATTTCGTACGCCTTAAATAGTAAAACGGAGAGTTCCTATTTCCCAACATTTTATATTGACTACAATAGACGATTTGCGTTATCCTATATCCAGTTTACTCGCTTTGATACCGAAGGTTATCATTTTGTGACTTGTGCAAATATTCTGGAAATTGGGGATATATCTTTTCGAGGATTTGTGTCTGCATTCGACTATCGAATTTGGTTGATGTTGCTAGCGTATTGGGCAATTGTATCTATAACATTAATTCGAATTGAGGGAAGAGGTTTTAATTTGGAAACAATATTTTTCCCTGTGAGCGCATTACTTGAACAGGTTAACAATCCATCAAATCGATACAAGCTGTTAGGAACGACATGGCTCTTTATGAGTATCGTTTTATCAAACAGCTACAAGGGCGACAATATAACGAAATTGACAGCACCCCTGTCTCAAAACAAGTTGGAATATTTTGAGCAGCTTGTCAGACAAAATTTTTCAATTTTGAGTCAAGTGAGAGGTCCTAATAATGAGGGAGTGGTTCGACATTCTACTCCAGCAACGGAATGGCTGGTGTTCATGTCGCATGTTCACAACCTAAGCACTTCCGTGCCATCACATGACACAAACTTTGATGTTGCCTATGACACAACGAAAGTAGCCAACCGATTAGTAGGTGAGGTAGCAAAAATGATTAGCAGGCCTACAAATGCTTCTGAATATCTTGAGTTAACAGACACAATTAAATTATTTAATATCACAGCACAATGTGGTAGGATTGCTTATATTGATGTTTATGAAAAGGCTTATCATATGTTTATGGAATTAAAGCAGAGCTTTTTAGAAAATGCGGATCTGACAAACTACGAAGCGGTTAGCATTAGCAAAGAAAGTTTAGGAAGGACAACGGTCGTTTGGCTGTTTAAAAGGTTACCTAATCCGGTGACTCGATTTATCATTAGGGTTCATTCTCTGACAGAGTCTGGTTTAGTTCAAACATGGGAGAAGTGGGCGTTTAGACTGGCAACTTGGAATGATACTGTGCAGACGGCAAGAAAAGAGGAGAATATAAAATTTAGGAAGCTGTCAGTGAAAGGGAATTTTCGAGTTGTGTTTTATGTTCAAATTTTGGGCATTTGGTTGTCAATATTTGAGTATTGTTTCGAGTCAAGAAAATTTATTTGGCGTGGTCTTTGTAAAATGATTTCCGCATTCCGTCTAATTATGTACAGTGTTGGGTCCATTTTTGTTTCATTGATTCGAGTCTTCAAAGAAAGGAAAATTAAACAAACGTTGTGTATTTGTCGAACTCCGCGTCAAGCGAATCGAGTATTAGGGACAGAACCAAATATTGAATCCATACCTATAGATTCCGCTTCAGCAATTATTAACCCTCACAAATTTTTTTTCCAAAATACGACATACTACATTGGTTTAATGATCGGATTTAATTAAAATCTGAGGGTACATTATATTACAATAGTGACAAAGTTATTTATTCCAAGCTGAAAATCATCAGTAAATTATACATAAATAGGTATATTATATTCTTACTCAACATTGAATTTTATTTCGGCTAACTTATGTAAGGCTTAATGTAATTAATAAATACCACGACGAATACTTTCACATTAAATATCGATAATGATAATACTCAATATGTTTAACTTATTCAATTCGGTATGGATTTTATGATGGCGTAGTATTCCAACATGTTTTTCTCATGCAAATAGTATAAGAATTTAATACTATTAAAACAGTTGCAGCAACATTTGAGCATTCTATCTGTATGGGCATGAAAGAGGACTATCTGAATACAGCCACCCGTTGGAATTCCGTAATTTATTTTTTTGTGCTAAATATCTGTTGATAGCTTCCTCTCAAAAATGTGCAAACGTTCCGCTAAAACAATATTATATGATTAAATATTTTAGTCTATAATACATTCATCGCACTTATGAGTCTTTTTATTAAACAAATAATTATAATCTGAGATTTTATTGAATATTTCGGCAAAACGTGCATGATTGTTGGTGTTATACATGTATATATTTATATTTAATATTTAATTTGGGATATTTACATAAAAATGTGTGATGGTACAGGCACAGAGGTTATGAATATTTGAGAAAACAATTTTTAGTATGTAATCCTACGCTGATTTTCATATACTAATTGATTATATATTGTATATTATTCATTACGCATACATTACAAGCTAAATAAACAAAGCTGATTATATTTTACAGTCGAGTAATTAACTAATCTGCTATATATTAGATATACAAATTCAGTATTAACTTTACAGCATACTGGAATATAATTATTCAAAAAGGATGATACACAATACAATTTATTGAAAAGATTTTTCAAATAAATGCAACTATTCTGTCACGATTATATCTCACAATATTTATTATATTTTGCTAAATTACTGCTTGAAGTAACTAGCAATCTTTTTTCTTACTGCATAAATAATAAGAAGTACTTTGTTTTTGATCACAATATGATTACACAAATAAAGCTTAATCCGTGCCAAATTTCTCAAAATTTCAACCAAGAATGTACAAAATGAAAGTAATACACAAGCAAGATAAACGAAAAATACAACTCTGATATTTCCTCTCACTGACAAATCTGCATAATCAGATGTTTCATTACGGGAAATGTCTACGGTATCGTTCCATGTTGACAATCGTCTCGACCACTTTTCCCAAATCTGCGTAAGTCCAGACTCTGCCACGGATAGAACTCTAATAGTAAATCCAGTGACAGGGTACTCCACTATGCTAAACACCCACGTGACAATTGTTCTACCTAGAGTGTTTTTACTCATGGTGACAGCTTTCAAGCTGGTTGTATTCTTCTTTTGCACAAACGACATTTTCAGTTTTGTGTACACAATATTTGCATGATCGTATGTATCTACATAAGCAATTCTTTTACATTCAGTCATAAGCTTGAACATTTTATTGGCGTTAGAGGGATCCATTAGGTTACCTGATTCCCATTCAAATAAATGTTTTCCAACATGACCCAACACAGTTGTCGCATTGTCTATTGAAGGGTAATGGCCATAAACTGCAGCTATGCGAGCAGACGTTATTCTTAGAGCAAATATTTTCTTCAGCTCTCCAAAACCTTCATAGTATGCGTCTGAGTTTTCAAAAAGTTCTTTGCCGACTCTAAAATCTTCCAATGCTAGATATGAAAAGTTGAATTTAACTATTTGCTCGAAATATTCTAGCTTCTGATGTAAGATTGGTGCCGTTAAGTCAGTGATATTTTCTCCCTTGTAAGCATTTGACAGCACAATCCCCACCATTATCCATGCCATCGTAACAAGCTTATGTTTGTGCGTCATTGCAATACCTTGTTCTAAAAGCACCGCTAATGCAAAAGTGATTGATTCAAAACTTAATCCTTCTTCTGCCAGAAGTTTGAATACAAATGTAGAAATTACCGTAGAAACTGCAAGCAATGCCCATATTTTGTAGTCGAATGCAGATACGTATCCCAGAAGCGACAAACTACTAACTTCAAATACATCCGCACAAGTAACAAAATGGTAGCCATTACTGTCCACAGTAGTGAACTGAATTTTTTTGGTTGTGTCTTCAACAGAGAAAGTTGGCAGAAAGCTGGCGATTCCAGCGTCAGCAATTTTGCTGATATTTGGCTGAATCAAGGAAAGATAGACTGACCTTATATCAAGAGATGCAACCGACAAATCTAGAAAATATGGTGGTCGTAACCAGTCGAATCGTGTATCACCTGATCGATACGAGATGCTCCAAAAGATATTAGTTTTCCCCAAATTCTCAACGTATTGTGCTTCAATCAGATCTATGGACAACACTGAATCAGATCTTAGCGGCCACATGCTATAGTTCGCTTTCGTTTGCGAATAATGTCCCACAATATTCGCCAAAGATAAATCAGCATAGTCGTTAATGTTAGTCCTATTAACAGGACCGACTATGTATGTGGACTTATAATAAACAAACCCACAGATTGTATCAAATAAGCATTTTTCTAGGCTGAACGATACGTGTTGAAATAGCTTAATGGGTACAAACGAATTTTGCGATTTGGATACTAAATCAACTGCTGCGAGTATGTTTTGACCAACAGGAGCCATAAATGTTTTCATTGTGCCAATTCCAACATAGTATATGCTGGACATGCAGATACTCTGACGGAATGCTCTGCCATATTTCTCGAAAAGAAAATACGATATCATCAAGTTGTGATCAGACATTGACCTTACCGAATTGGCAGCAAAAAAGTTGTTTTGGGTGAGCGAATGCTTTTGGTGCCAATAGTCACAATCCGGCGGTGTAAGATGAATTAATGCTTCGCATGATCCAGAATGAAATGGGGTTGCGCGGAATGGGAAGCGTTGTCCACCAACCAACGTGTATTCGCGTTCATTGCAACGCATAAAATTTTGTGGATAAAAACCCTCCGCATACAAGTACTCAGAGTAGATCAGTGGAATATTCCCAGGCAAAACGTGATACGCAAACAGCTGTAAATAATTATGCAGAAAATAATCAAAATTGAAATATTTAATAAACAAATATTGGTTATTTATGATAAAATATTGTAACATAATTTATTACCGAACGATCAGTAAATACGTTAGAAACATGAATCGTACAATTCTCAAACATTTTTAGATAGCGGCTTAGATCAATATCAATTCGTCTCAAGCTGTAACATTTTACTTGATAGAGAATTGAAACAAAGGAAAATAGAAATGTTAGGAAACCATAAAATTTCAGTAAAGTCATTTCTCGTGTTCGGAAATAAAACTTTCAACGTAAGTGATATCAAGTTATGGGTTGAGGAAAATGACTATGTACTATGCCCAGGGGAAGCATACTACGGCTGGGCTTACGTCTGTACCCGATAAAAATATCCATGACAAATATGACGACACGCGTTAAAATTACAGACGTAATGCTTTCAAACTAATGATAAAACGCTCTCAAATTAAGGAGAGCAGGCGTTATTTTTACATTATGTGATTTTCGTGTAAGTCCATCTGTCTTTAACAGTTAGCCTTTTCCAGAACTTCTAATATAGATGACTGGTACTGAATGCATATACACGACAAGTTTCTGTTCTTTTTGGAAAATTGATTCCGATAGCCGATCTATGTTTATTTTTAAGTAATAGACACGTGTTGTTTTTCTTTGCTAAAATTTTCTATTTTTGATTCAATTTGTTTGTAGTCATATCCTACTAGTTTATTGTTATACCGCAGCTGCGTTTATAGCCGTAGTCTAGTCGTGACTGTCAGGTTAGGATTATATGCATATTGATCTCGAGGAGGTTTTTAGGTGTATTTTGTCCCACACACTCAGATTTAGGTGATTACACATATTTTTGTTCACTGTCAAACATATTAGTCGTCCAGCTTCTATGTGCATACTTAACAAATAATTTAGGTCAACTTAATTTGACTGTCAAATTGTTGCAAAGTTTTCTCGAAATTGATGCATTTTAATAATACAGCTTTTGATGTATTCGGGAAAGTTGTCATTAGAGGCTTGAAGGAAGGACAGAAACATTAAAGCTTTATTTCCGACTGGTTCCAATCAGCCAACCTAGAGATATAATTACTCTCACAGTTTTAGTTTTGTAGCGTTTAAATTGCAACGCCCAACGTACACGTGCTGCATTGATCGACCATTAACGACATAGCTCCATAAGATATGCGAAGATAGGTATGTATGCGTTATGCTATAGTTTTTGATGAGGCCACGTGGCACTACCTAGGCTTTGTCTGAAACATTTACTTTAATTATTAAAATATTACTTAAAATAAAATCTTTCAATATGTATAACTCAAAAATGCAATTAATATATGTTCTTAGAGTATATTTGAATATGCTACTCATGGCGTAATTTGTTAATTAAATTCTGCTTGATTATGCGTGTAGATATTGATTCCTGCCATGTCACATATACTGCCTATACACATATTGAAATTACTCTGAATACGAGCTATGAATATACAGAAATTTACTCCCTAAATTAGATTTTTTAATAAAAGATTTATTCAATCCACTGCATATCTTATTTCAATGTGAGCAAGGTGATTATGTGATGAAGTTGGCTTCAATTTGAAATCTGAACAATTTGGTGTCAAATTTTATCATTCTGGATGTTGTCAAAAATATCGGATTCTAGTCAAATTATAGGTTACATGAATACCCTTGTGCACAAATAAAAAGCCCGTTCTTTGCAGCAAATGGTGTATGTAATTGTATAATTTTGTAGCTTGATGTTGTTGCTTGAATTCTGAGTCCAAAACAAATTGCATTCCGCGGGGGTTACTGAGAAATCCTTAAAAATGATATCCGGCTCCTGAATCAAGTCAATTTACCAATTAAGTTGATAAAGATGGTTCGATTCAAAGATTGTATCCTAAATTTAACAACAATGATGCAAAATATTTTAGAGTTGTCATTACGGTATGAGCCTGTAAGCAAGTTTGTAAGCTTATTAAACCGTAAAATATGTTTCCGTGGACTGTAAATGCTGCTCTAAAACATATTCTCAAATCCGAATGTATTTTCTGCTCTAAACCAGCCATCAGTGAAACAACAAATTATATGTAAGGTGTATACCTATAACAGAATAAAAAATCATGCAAAACGTACAACAGACGCCCCAGATTTTTTTAAAAGTTACTAACCCATCTTATCAAACGTCATCAAGGTTTCTCAATAAAACTAATACACTCCCACAAAGCAAAATGGTTTTTAATCAGCCGTTCGTTATGGAGAATCATCCGGAAGAATTATTTACCAAACACATGTAGGTTACATGGGCTGACTGCGTTAAGGAAATACCATAGTAACCGATAGTAAAAAAGTGAATTCCTGCTGTGTACATATAAAACGGTCCAACTATGAATATTATTTATTGTTATTAATGATAATTCATACAAACTAATCTCGAACTTTCATGTTATTATTAAATACTAAAACTCTAAGCACGTTAAGAAACTACTCCGCTAATATATTAATCTAATAAATTTGAAAACAAATATTAAAATACAAATAACACAATCAAGGAAATATGAGTAAAACACAATAATTTTAATTGCGGATCCGTCCATAATTATTATACTGAAGCTCCAAGTAGCTTGTGTGAGACAACTTATTGCTAGCAACAAAAAGTTTTAAAGGAGTGCCAAACCTTCTTTGATCCAAAAACTCTCTGAGCGCTACATAGAAAGCATAATACAATATCATATTATAAACTTTCTTCTTTAACACCTGAAACCATTGGAAAATGTATTTTAGCAACTCCAAACTGAATACACAAGTGGACATTATAATACAACCAGCATACAAATAAAAGACAACTTTCATATTCCCCTTCAGTGAAACTCGATCAAATTTGGTAGCATCAGACCCACTTTCTTTATGCTCGGTCTCATGCCAAGTTGTCAAGCGATGTGACCATTTCTCCCAGGCTTGTACCAGCCCTGATTCCGATAACGAATGCACTCTCTTGATAAAATTTGTTGGCAGAGAATGGACTTTTTTAAAAATCCACGCTAATTTTGTAGGCCCTGGCGTATCTTTGCTCATGCTAACAGCTTCAGAATAAGTTTGATTTTTTGTCATTCGGAAGAAACTTTTAAGTTCCCAATAGACTTTATATCCTTGTTCGTATGCGTCGACATACGCGACTTTATCACATTTGGCAATGAGATTAAATACATTTGAGTAGTTTAACAACATTAAATGCTCTAGCCAGAGAATTGGTCGATATATCATTTTAGTGACAAGAGCTGGCAGACTGTTGTCTACAATATCCATCTGCTCGATGCCGTATGAAATTTCAAACCGTGTTTTGTGAACCCTTGGCGTTCTCAAGTTTCTATACGTACTAATTAAAAGTTGTTGATTGCCTAGAATTCTGTTTGTTTCTTTTTCAGAGTCAGCCAATTCCACCATGCTGAAGAATGTGAAATTTCTTTTGAAAAGTTGCTGAAAATATTCCAATTTATGACGAGGCAGAGGAGCCGTAATTTTGGTGATATTTTCTCCCTTGTAGCTATTGGAAATTACTACGCACATTAGAAGCCATGAGATTGAAAATAATTTGTGCTTATGTGAGAATCTTGTTGCTTGATCGACTAGGGTGACCAAAGGAAAACATATTGCATTTAGGTTGCTCAATTCTTTCTCTATCCTCAGATGAGTCAAGGCTAATGTCAATAACGAAATTAAAATCCCGATCCATGTAAAGCAATCAAAAGAAGATAAAAGTCGTGAATACGACACATTTTCAACCTCAACGATATTAGCACAAGTAACAAAGTAGTGACCTTCGGTATCAAATCTGACAAATTGAAAATGCTTGGCAGCTTCTTGAATTGAAAAGACAGGAAACAATCCCGTCGTATATCCTGTATTGATTTTAGTGATATTCCTTTGAATTAGATTTAAATATATTTTTGCAGGATCGATATTACCATTCGTCGTCTCTAAGAAATATGGTGATTTGGTGTTCATGTTCTCTGACTTCTTTATATGATTTGATATTTCCCAAATGGGCGATTCGCTGAAGTATTTTGCTGTTAAAAGAATTTCCATGTCTTCTAGTGAAGATACGCTTTGCATAGAAATTGGAGTGGCCGTGTAACTAAGAGATGCCATCATCGGTTCTATGCTGAAGACTTCCATTGCATATGTAATATTAAACTGATTGATTCTTGAAATGATATCATTTGCCAAAACGGGTCCAACCAAATAAGTTGATTTGATTTTAACTTGCGGATAAATTCCGTCAATAAAACAGAACCTGAGAGGAGCTGTAATTTCCATGAAGATCATCACGGGATATAATACGCTTTCCCTTTTATACAATTCATGAATCAGAAAGTGGATACTGGTTCCAAGTGGTTGATCCAATGTTTGTTTTGTTCCAATGGTTACAAAATATCTGTTACTTCTAAAAACTACAGGAGCTGAATTTGGATACAGAAGCTGTTCCATCAAAATGGAATGATGCACCATCAAGGATCGGTCAGATTGGGGAATTAATGGCACAATATTGGAAAGCCGTTTCAAACTGTCGTAATATATCCACGCATCACAATGCGGTGGTGTAATGTAAATTGTTGCTTCACAAGTCTTGGCGTACATTGGAGTTATATTTCCCTTTAATCCTTGGTCCCTCGCCAAGTTATATATTTTACCGTTGCAGGATAACCCATTCCACAAACTTTCATCATATTTGTATTCCGAGTACACTATCGGAAATAATATCGGTTGTATCTCGTAGGAAAATTGCTGCAAAATTGAAGAAAAAATATTTAAGTAATTTATTAAGTATTTTATTAATTTTTATGATCACGAGTTTCTTAATTTATGCAAAACACTAACCAAGTTGTTAACCACTGCTTGAATAATGTGAACGGAGCACGTTTGAAACATTTGCAGTTGACTATTTAGTTCCAGGGATATTCGTTTTGAATGCAAACTTGTAACATTAGAGACTGCTTGATGTGTAAGCACAAGCAATTTTATAATTTTTATGAATAATTTCATCATGGTGCAATAATTGTTTAATATACAGAACTCAAATATGAATCCAAAAATTTAGTCAGCTAGTGCGTTTGAAATTAGTTACTGGCGAAAAGCCTTTCAAAATTGAGTTAAAAAATTTACGAAATATAAATTAATCTACTAGCTGTATGGATTGGATATTTGATCGCAAAGCCTAAAAATTGTCTAATTTAGAATATCTGTGGCAGTAATGGCGTCTTTTGGAAGAAAAAAGCTATCGATTTAGGACTTACTCCTTGCCTCAAAGCACACACCCATTTAATGTCTATAACGTGGTTCCAATATGTAATAATATTTTGTCGAACCATACCCGTGAAATAATACGACATGTCTTGCCATAAGAGCAATAATTAAATTTATCATTTCTAACTAAAAGTTTTTGCAGGCAAGATAAAAAGGAGCTGGGATTTGAATAATACGTTCTTTATCAGATGAAACAAAGGCCTCCATATACCTAGTGTGCGCATAAAAACTGTCCCCGAATCAAAGTTGATTTTCTAGCTTTGCAATAATTATTGGGCCATAAAATTTTACACACAGGTACACAAGTACCCTAAGTTTAAGTAAATATCACTAAACCTCAAAGTGTCCCCCCAACAACTTTAACACACGCCTTAAGTCTGCAACACCACTCTATTGCTGCGGCACGCACAGTCTCTTTGTGAAAAAGTGACCGTTCCTTGAGCAGGGATTTTTTTCGGGATTC